>JABXJD010003388.1:0-26191 GCA_013375575.1 Percina caprodes
ACCCAAATGCCGATACAGCGGTAGTGGAAATATACAGTCGAATGCAGGGCGGGTCTCAGAGACCGAAGGCGATACGCGGTAGTGAAATATACAGTCGAATGCGAGACGGGTCGCAGAGACCGAAGGCCGACACTGCGGTAGTGGAAATACACAGTCGAATGCAGGGCGGGTCCCAGAGACCGAAGGCTCCGCGGTAGTGGAAATACATTTGATGGATGCAGGTCCCAAGTTGAAGGCCGATGCGCGCCCAGTGGAAGTGAAATACTTTCGAATGCAGCACGGGTCCCAGAGACCGAAGGCCGGTGTCGCTGTAGTTGAAAAATACATTCGAATGGGCCGGTGCAGAAGACCGAATTCGATACAGCGGTAGTGAAATACATTCGAATGCAGGATGGTCTCAGAGACCCGAAGGCCAGTCGCGGTAGTTGAAAAATACATTTGAATGCGAGACGGGTCAAGAGACCGAAGGCGATACGCGGTAGAAGTGAAATACTTCGAATGCAGGACGGGTCCCAGAGACCCGAAGCCGATGTCGCGGTAGTGGAAAAATACATTTGAATGGAGGACGGGTCCAGGGACCCAGAAGGCACCAATGTGCTGTAGTGGAAATTACATTCAAATGCGAGTCGGGTCAGAGACCCGAAGACCCGATACGCGGTAGTGGAAAAATACATTTGAATGGAGGGCGGGTCCCAGGGACCCGAAATAACATGTTGCTGTGATACATTCAAATGCGAGTCGGGTCCAGAGACCCGAGGCCGATACCGCGGTAGAAGTGAAATACTTTCAGATGCAGGACAGGTCCCAGAGACCCGAAGGCCGTGTCGCGGTAGTTGAAAAATACATTGAATGCAGGACGGGTCTCAGAGACCCGAAGGCCGATACGCGGTAGTGGAAAAATACATTTGAATGAAGGACGAGGTCCCAGAGACCCAGGCGCCAATGTCGCTGTACTGGTACATTCAAATGCGAGTCGGGTCCAAGAGACCCGAAGCCTTGCAGTGAAGTGAAAAATACATTTGAATGAAGGATGGGTCCCAGAGACCCGAAGGCGTCTGTGGTAGAAGTGAAATACTTTGAATGCAGGACGGGTCCCAGAGACCCGAAGGCCGGTGTCGCGGTAGTGGAAAAATACATTTGAATGGAGACGGGTCCCAGAGACCCAGAAGCCAATGTCGCTGTGATGAAAATTACATTCAAATGCAGTCGGGTCAAGAGACCCGAACCGGCGCCGCGGTAGTGGAAAAATACATTTGAATGAAGGACGGGTCCCAGAGACCCGAAGGCCGATACATTAGAAGTGAAATACTTTCGAATGCAGGCGGGTCCCAGAGACCGAAGGCGGTGTCGCGGTAGTTGAAAAATACATTTGAATGCGAGGCGGGTCCCAGAGACCCAGGCGGTGTTGCGGTAGTTGAAAAATACATTCGAATGCTGGGACGGAGTCGCAAGAGAGACCGAAGGCCGATCCGCAGTAGAAGTGAAATACTTTCGAATGCAGGACGGGTCCCAGAGACCCGAAGGCCGGTGTCGCGGTAGTTGAAAAATACATTTGAATGCGAGACGGGTCCCAGAGACCCGAAGGCCGGTGTTCTGCAGTATTGAAAAATACATTTGAATGCTGGACGGTCGCAGAGACCCGAAGGCCGATGCCCTTGGTAGAAGTGAAATACTTTGAATGCAGGACGGGTCCCAGGGACCCAGGCGCCATGTCGCTGTAGTGGAAAATTACATTCAAATGCGAGTCGGGTCAGAGACCAGGCCGAAATACGCGGTAGTGGAAAAATACATTTGAATGGAGGGCGGGTCCCAGGGACCGGCAGCCAATGTCGCTGTAGTGGAAAATTACATTCAAATGCGAGTCGGGTCAAGACCCGAAGAAGGCGATACAGCGGTAGAAGTGAAATACTGAATGCAGGAGCGGGTCCCAGAGACCCGAAGGCCGTGTCGCGGTAGTTGAAAATACATTTGAATGCAGGACGGGTCTCAGAGACGAAGGCCGATACCGCGGTAGTGGAAAAATACATTTGAATGAAGGGCGGGTCCCAGAGACCCAGACGCCAATGTCGCTGTACTGGAAAATTACATTCAAATGCGAGTCGGGTCAGAGACCCGAACCGGCTGTGGTAGTGGAAAAATACATTTGAATGAAGGACGGGTCCCAGAGACCGAAGGCGATACGCGTAGAAGTGAAATACTTTGAATGCAGGGCGGGTCCCAGAGACCCGAAGGCGGTGTCGCGGTAGTGGAAAAATACATTTGAATGGAGGGCGGGTCCCAGAGACCCAGGCGCCAATGTCGCTGTAGTGAAAATTACATTCAAATGCGAGTCGGGTCAAGAGACCCGAGGAGCCATTGCCGTAGTGGAAAAATACATTTGAATGAAGGACCGGTCCCAGAGACGAAGGCCGATACCGCGGTAGAAGTGAAATACTCGAATGCAGGGCGGGTCCAGAGACCCGAAGGCCGGTGTCGCGGTATTGAAAAATACATTTGAATGCGAGACGGGTCCCAGAGACCCGAGAGGCAGTGTTGCGGTAGTTGAAAATACATTCGAATGCTGGACGGGTTCGCAGAGACCAGGCCCGATCACGCAGTAGAAGTGAAATACTTTCGAATGCAGGGCGGGTCCCAGAGACCCTAAGGCGGTTATCGCAGTAGTTAATACATTTGAATGCGAGACGGGTCCCAGAGACCCAGGCCGGTGTTGCGGTAGTTGAAAATACATTTGAATGCTGGACGGGTCGCAGAGCCCGAAGGCCGATACCGCGGTAGAAGTGAAATACTGAATGCAGGGAAGTCCCAAAGACCGAAGGCAGCGTGGTTGTTGCAAAATACATTTGAATGGAGGCGGGTCCCAGAGACCCAGATGCCAGTGTCGCGGTAGTGGGAAAATACATTTGAATGCAGGACGGGTCCCAGAGAGCCAAGGCCGGTGTCAGCGGTAGTGGAAAAATACATTTGAATGCAGGACAGGTCCCAGAGACCCGAATGACAGTGTCGCGGTAGAAGTGAAATACTTTTGAATACAGGACGGGTCCAGAGACCCGAAGGCATGTCGCGGTAGTGGAAAAGTACATTTGAATGCAGGACGGGTCCCAGAGACCCAAGGCCGGTGAAGGTAGTCAACAAACTGTTGAATGCTCGGCGGGTCCCAGAGACCCGAAGGAGCCAGGTCAGCTTAGTGAAATGAAACAGCGTTACCGGGACCCACGGCCAATGCAAAAAGTCATATAAACTGCACGGGTCACCTTGACCCGATGGACAACACAAGGGTTAACAGGAGGATTCCGTTCTACAGTTGCCTGAAAAAGAGTAAAATATGGCTTTAACAGCCTGAAAAAGATGTCAAATATACTGTAGATTTACTTGGACATTTTAGCCTTTAATTTTAAAATCCTACATCAGAATGGTCCGATATTACCTGTGTGACACCATGGATATGTGATGTTTCTCTCAGACTTGGAATGAAGCTGGTTTAACAGGAGGATTCCGTTCTACAGTTGCCTGAAAAAGAGTAAAATATGGCTTTAACAGCCTGAAAAAGATGTCAAATATACTGTAGATTTACTTGGACATTTTAGCCTTTAATTTTAAAATCCTACATCAGAATGGTCCAATATTGACTGTGTGACACCATGGATATGTGATGTTTCTCTCAGACTTGGAATGAAGCTGGTTTAACAGGAGGATTCCGTTCTACAGTTGCCTGAAAAAGAGTAAAATATGGCTTTAACAGCCTGAAAAAGATGTCAAATATACTGTAGATTTACTTGGACATTTTAGCCTTTAATTTTAAAATCCTACATCAGAATGGTCCGATATTGACTGTGTGACACCATGGATATGTGATGTTTCTCTCAGACTTGGAATGAAGCTGGTTTAACAGGAGGATTCCGTTCTACAGTTGCCTGAAAAAGAGTAAAATATGGCTTTAACAGCCTGAAAAAGATGTCAAATATACTGTAGATTTACTTGGACATTTTAGCCTTTAATTTTAAAATCCTACATCAGAATGGTCCGATATTGACTGTGTGACACCATGGATATGTGATGTTTCTCTCAGACTTGGAATGAAGCTGGTTTAACAGGAGGATTCCGTTCTACAGTTGCCTGAAAAAGAGTAAAATATGGCTTTAACAGCCTGAAAAGATGTCAAATATACTGTAGATTTACTTGGACATTTTAGCCTTTAATTTTAAAATCCTACATCAGAATGGTCCAATATTGACTGTGTGACACCATGGATATGTGATGTTTCTCTCAGACTTGGAATGAAGCTGGTTTAACAGGAGGATTCCGTTCTACAGTTGCCTGAAAAAGAGTAAAATATGGCTTTAACAGCCTGAAAAAGATGTCAAATATACTGTAGATTTACTTGGACATTTTAGCCTTTAATTTTAAAATCCTACATCAGAATGGTCCAATATTGACTGTGTGACACCATGGATATGTGATGTTTCTCTCAGACTTGGAATGAAGCTGGTTTAACAGGAGGATTCCGTTCTACAGTTGCCTGAAAAAGAGTAAAATATGGCTTTAACAGCCTGAAAAAGATGTCAAATATACTGTAGATTTACTTGGACATTTTAGCCTTTAATTTTAAAATCCTACATCAGAATGGTCCAATATTGACTGTGTGACACCATGGATATGTGATGTTTCTCTCAGACTTGGAATGAAGCTGGTTTAACAGGAGGATTCCGTTCTACAGTTGCCTGAAAAAGAGTAAAATATGGCTTTAACAGCCTGAAAAAGATGTCAAATATACTGTAGATTTACTTGGACATTTTAGCCTTTAATTTTAAAATCCTACATCAGAATGGTCCGATATTGACTGTGTGACACCATGGATATGTGATGTTTCTCTCAGACTTGGAATGAAGCTGGTTTAACAGGAGGATTCCGTTCTACAGTTGCCTGAAAAAGAGTAAAATATGGCTTTAACAGCCTGAAAAAGATGTCAAATATACTGTAGATTTACTTGGACATTTTAGCCTTTAATTTTAAAATCCTACATCAGAATGGTCCAATATTGACTGTGTGACACCATGGATATGTGATGTTTCTCTCAGACTTGGAATGAAGCTGGTTTAACAGGAGGATTCCGTTCTACAGTTGCCTGAAAAAGAGTAAAATATGGCTTTAACAGCCTGAAAAAGATGTCAAATATACTGTAGATTTACTTGGACATTTTAGCCTTTAATTTTAAAATCCTACATCAGAATGGTCCGATATTGACTGTGTGACACCATGGATATGTGATGTTTCTCTCAGACTTGGAATGAAGCTGGTTTAACAGGAGGATTCCGTTCTACAGTTGCCTGAAAAAGAGTAAAATATGGCTTTAACAGCCTGAAAAAGATGTCAAATATACTGTAGATTTACTTGGACATTTTAGCCTTTAATTTTAAAATCCTACATCAGAATGGTCCAATATTGACTGTGTGACACCATGGATATGTGATGTTTCTCTCAGACTTGGAATGAAGCTGGTTTAACAGGAGGATTCCGTTCTACAGTTGCCTGAAAAAGAGTAAAATATGGCTTTAACAGCCTGAAAAAGATGTCAAATATACTGTAGATTTACTTGGACATTTTAGCCTTTAATTTTAAAATCCTACATCAGAATGGTCCAATATTGACTGTGTGACACCATGGATATGTGATGTTTCTCTCAGACTTGGAATGAAGCTGGTTTAACAGGAGGATTCCGTTCTACAGTTGCCTGAAAAAGAGTAAAATATGGCTTTAACAGCCTGAAAAAGATGTCAAATATACTGTAGATTTACTTGGACATTTTAGCCTTTAATTTTAAAATCCTACATCAGAATGGTCCGATATTGACTGTGTGACACCATGGATATGTGATGTTTCTCTCAGACTTGGAATGAAGCTGGTTTAACAGGAGGATTCCGTTCTACAGTTGCCTGAAAAAGAGTAAAATATGGCTTTAACAGCCTGAAAAAGATGTCAAATATACTGTAGATTTACTTGGACATTTTAGCCTTTAATTTTAAAATCCTACATCAGAATGGTCCAATATTGACTGTGTGACACCATGGATATGTGATGTTTCTCTCAGACTTGGAATGAAGCTGGTTTAACAGGAGGATTCCGTTCTACAGTTGCCTGAAAAAGAGTAAAATATGGCTTTAACAGCCTGAAAAAGATGTCAAATATACTGTAGATTTACTTGGACATTTTAGCCTTTAATTTTAAAATCCTACATCAGAATGGTCCAATATTGACTGTGTGACACCATGGATATGTGATGTTTCTCTCAGACTTGGAATGAAGCTGGTTTAACAGGAGGATTCCGTTCTACAGTTGCCTGAAAAAGAGTAAAATATGGCTTTAACAGCCTGAAAAAGATGTCAAATATACTGTAGATTTACTTGGACATTTTAGCCTTTAATTTTAAAATCCTACATCAGAATGGTCCGATATTGACTGTGTGACACCATGGATATGTGATGTTTCTCTCAGACTTGGAATGAAGCTGGTTTAACAGGAGGATTCCGTTCTACAGTTGCCTGAAAAAGAGTAAAATATGGCTTTAACAGCCTGAAAAAGATGTCAAATATACTGTAGATTTACTTGGACATTTTAGCCTTTAATTTTAAAATCCTACATCAGAATGGTCCGATATTGACTGTGTGACACCATGGATATGTGATGTTTCTCTCAGACTTGGAATGAAGCTGGTTTAACAGGAGGATTCCGTTCTACAGTTGCCTGAAAAAGAGTAAAATATGGCTTTAACAGCCTGAAAAAGATGTCAAATATACTGTAGATTTACTTGGACATTTTAGCCTTTAATTTTAAAATCCTACATCAGAATGGTCCAATATTGACTGTGTGACACCATGGATATGTGATGTTTCTCTCAGACTTGGAATGAAGCTGGTTTAACAGGAGGATTCCGTTCTACAGTTGCCTGAAAAAGAGTAAAATATGGCTTTAACAGCCTGAAAAAGATGTCAAATATACTGTAGATTTACTTGGACATTTTAGCCTTTAATTTTAAAATCCTACATCAGAATGGTCCAATATTGACTGTGTGACACCATGGATATGTGATGTTTCTCTCAGACTTGGAATGAAGCTGGTTTAACAGGAGGATTCCGTTCTACAGTTGCCTGAAAAAGAGTAAAATATGGCTTTAACAGCCTGAAAAAGATGTCAAATATACTGTAGATTTACTTGGACATTTTAGCCTTTAATTTTAAAATCCTACATCAGAATGGTCCGATATTGACTGTGTGACACCATGGATATGTGATGTTTCTCTCAGACTTGGAATGAAGCTGGTTTAACAGGAGGATTCCGTTCTACAGTTGCCTGAAAAAGAGTAAAATATGGCTTTAACAGCCTGAAAAAGATGTCAAATATACTGTAGATTTACTTGGACATTTTAGCCTTTAATTTTAAAATCCTACATCAGAATGGTCCGATATTGACTGTGTGACACCATGGATATGTGATGTTTCTCTCAGACTTGGAATGAAGCTGGTTTAACAGGAGGATTCCGTTCTACAGTTGCCTGAAAAAGAGTAAAATATGGCTTTAACAGCCTGAAAAAGATGTCAAATATACTGTAGATTTACTTGGACATTTTAGCCTTTAATTTTAAAATCCTACATCAGAATGGTCCGATATTGACTGTGTGACACCATGGATATGTGATGTTTCTCTCAGACTTGGAATGAAGCTGGTTTAACAGGAGGATTCCGTTCTACAGTTGCCTGAAAAAGAGTAAAATATGGCTTTAACAGCCTGAAAAAGATGTCAAATATACTGTAGATTTACTTGGACATTTTAGCCTTTAATTTTAAAATCCTACATCAGAATGGTCCGATATTGACTGTGTGACACCATGGATATGTGATGTCTCACCCAGACTTGGAATAAAGCTGGTTTAACAGGAGGATTCCGTTCTACAGTTGCCTGAAAAAGAGTAAAATATGGCTTTAATAGCCTGAAAAAGATGTCAAATATACTGTAGATTTACTTGGACATTTTAGCCTTTAATTTTAAAATCCTACATCAGAATGGTCCGATATTGACTGTGTGACACCATGGATATGTGATGTTTCTCTCAGACTTGGAATGAAGCTGGTTTAACAGGAGGATTCCGTTCTACAGTTGCCTGAAAAAGAGTAAAATATGGCTTTAACAGCCTGAAAAAGATGTCAAATATACTGTAGATTTACTTGGACATTTTAGCCTTTAATTTTAAAATCCTACATCAGAATGGTCCGATATTGACTGTGTGACACCATGGATATGTGATGTTTCTCTCAGACTTGGAATGAAGCTGGTTTAACAGGAGGATTCCGTTCTACAGTTGCCTGAAAAAGAGTAAAATATGGCTTTAACAGCCTGAAAAAGATGTCAAATATACTGTAGATTTACTTGGACATTTTAGCCTTTAATTTTAAAATCCTACATCAGAATGGTCCGATATTGACTGTGTGACACCATGGATATGTGATGTTTCTCTCAGACTTGGAATGAAGCTGGTTTAACAGGAGGATTCCGTTCTACAGTTGCCTGAAAAAGAGTAAAATATGGCTTTAACAGCCTGAAAAAGATGTCAAATATACTGTAGATTTACTTGGACATTTTAGCCTTTAATTTTAAAATCCTACATCAGAATGGTCCGATATTGACTGTGTGACACCATGGATATGTGATGTTTCTCTCAGACTTGGAATGAAGCTGGTTTAACAGGAGGATTCCGTTCTACAGTTGCCTGAAAAAGAGTAAAATATGGCTTTAACAGCCTGAAAAAGATGTCAAATATACTGTAGATTTACTTGGACATTTTAGCCTTTAATTTTAAAATCCTACATCAGAATGGTCCGATATTACTGTGTGACACCATGGATATGTGATGTTTCACCCAGACTTGGAATGAAGCTGGTTTAACAGGAGGATTCCGTTCTACAGTTGCCTGAAAAAGAGTAAAATATGGCTTTAACAGCCTGAAAAAGATGTCAAATATACTGTAGATTTACTTGGACATTTTAGCCTTTAATTTTAAAATCCTACATCAGAATGGTCCGATATTACTGTGTGACACCATGGATATGTGATGTCTCACTCAGACTTGGAATGAAGCTGGTTTAACAGGAGGATTCCGTTCTACAGTTGCCTGAAAAAGAGTAAAATATGGCTTTAACAGCCTGAAAAAGATGTCAAATATACTGTAGATTTACTTGGACATTTTAGCCTTTAATTTTAAAATCCTACATCAGAATGGTCCGATATTACCTGTGTGACACCATGGATATGTGATGTTTCTCTCAGACTTGGAATGAAGCTGGTTTAACAGGAGGATTCCGTTCTACAGTTGCCTGAAAAAGAGTAAAATATGGCTTTAACAGCCTGAAAAAGATGTCAAATATACTGTAGATTTACTTGGACATTTTAGCCTTTAATTTTAAAATCCTACATCAGAATGGTCCGATATTACCTGTGTGACACCATGGATATGTGATGTCTCACCCAGACTTGGAATGAAGCTGGTTTAACAGGAGGATTCCGTTCTACAGTTGCCTGAAAAAGAGTAAAATATGGCTTTAACAGCCTGAAAAAGATGTCAAATATACTGTAGATTTACTTGGACATTTTAGCCTTTAATTTTAAAATCCTACATCAGAATGGTCCGATATTACCTGTGTGACACCATGGATATGTGATGTCTCACCCAGACTTGGAATGAAGCTGGTTTAACAGGAGGATTCCGTTCTACAGTTGCCTGAAAAAGAGTAAAATATGGCTTTAACAGCCTGAAAAAGATGTCAAATATACTGTAGATTTACTTGGACATTTTAGCCTTTAATTTTAAAATCCTACATCAGAATGGTCCGATATTACCTGTGTGACACCATGGATATGTGATGTCTCACCAGACTTGGAATGAAGCTGGTTTAACAGGAGGATTCCGTTCTACAGTTGCCTGAAAAAGAGTAAAATATGGCTTTAACAGCCTGAAAAAGATGTCAAATATACTGTAGATTTACTTGGACATTTTAGCCTTTAATTTTAAAATCCTACATCAGAATGGTCCGATATTACCTGTGTGACACATGGATATGTGATGTCTCACCCAGACTTGGAATGAAGCTGGTTTAACAGGAGGATTGGTTCTACAGTTGCCTGAAAAAGAGTAAAATATGGCTTTAACAGCCTGAAAAAGATGTCAAATATACTGTAGATTTACTTGGACATTTTAGCCTTTAATTTTAAAATCCTACATCAGAATGGTCCGATATTACTGTGTGACACATGGATATGTGATGTCTCACCCAGACTTGGAATGAAGCTGGTTTAACAGGAGGATTGGTTCTACAGTTGCCTGAAAAAGAGTAAAATATGGCTTTAACAGCCTGAAAAAGATGTCAAATATACTGTAGATTTACTTGGACATTTTAGCCTTTAATTTTAAAATCCTACATCAGAATGGTCCGATATTACCTGTGTGACACATGGATATGTGATGTCTCACCCAGACTTGGAATGAAGCTGGTTTAACAGGAGGATTGGTTCTACAGTTGCCTGAAAAAGAGTAAAATATGGCTTTAACAGCCTGAAAAAGATGTCAAATATACTGTAGATTTACTTGGACATTTTAGCCTTTAATTTTAAAATCCTACATCAGAATGGTCCGATATTACCTGTGTGACACATGGATATGTGATGTCTCACCAGACTTGGAATGAAGCTGGTTTAACAGGAGGAATTGGTTCTACAGTTGCCTGAAAAAGAGTAAAATATGGCTTTAACAGCCTGAAAAAGATGTCAAATATACTGTAGATTTACTTGGACATTTTAGCCTTTAATTTTAAAATCCTACATCAGAATGGTCCGATATTACCTGTGTGACACATGGATATGTGATGTCTCACCCAGACTTGGAATGAAGCTGGCTTAACAGGAGGAATTGGTTCTACAGTTGCCTGAAAAAGAGTAAAATATGGCTTTAACAGCCTGAAAAAGATGTCAAATATACTGTAGATTTACTTGGACATTTTAGCCTTTAATTTTAAAATCCTACATCAGAATGGTCCGATATTACCTGTGTGACACATGGATATGTGATGTCTCACCCAGACTTGGAATGAAGCTGGTTTAACAGGAGGATTGGTTCTACAGTTGCCTGAAAAAGAGTAAAATATGGCTTTAACAGCCTGAAAAAGATGTCAAATATACTGTAGATTTACTTGGACATTTTAGCCTTTAATTTTAAAATCCTACATCAGAATGGTCCGATATTACCTGTGTGACACATGGATATGTGATGTCTCACCCAGACTTGGAATGAAGCTGGTTTAACAGGAGGATTGGTTCTACAGTTGCCTGAAAAAGAGTAAAATATGGCTTTAACAGCCTGAAAAAGATGTCAAATATACTGTAGATTTACTTGGACATTTTAGCCTTTAATTTTAAAATCCTACATCAGAATGGTCCGATATTACCTGTGTGACACCATGGATATGTGATGTCTCACCCAGACTTGGAATGAAGCTGGTTTAACAGGAGGATTGGTTCTACAGTTGCCTGAAAAAGAGTAAAATATGGCTTTAACAGCCTGAAAAAGATGTCAAATATACTGTAGATTTACTTGGACATTTTAGCCTTTAATTTTAAAATCCTACATCAGAATGGTCCGATATTACCTGTGTGACACATGGATATGTGATGTCTCACCCAGACTTGGAATGAAGCTGGTTTAACAGGAGGATTGGTTCTACAGTTGCCTGAAAAAGAGTAAAATATGGCTTTAACAGCCTGAAAAAGATGTCAAATATACTGTAGATTTACTTGGACATTTTAGCCTTTAATTTTAAAATCCTACATCAGAATGGTCCGATATTACCTGTGTGACACATGGATATGTGATGTCTCACCCAGACTTGGAATGAAGCTGGTTTAACAGGAGGATTGGTTCTACAGTTGCCTGAAAAAGAGTAAAATATGGCTTTAACAGCCTGAAAAAGATGTCAAATATACTGTAGATTTACTTGGACATTTTAGCCTTTAATTTTAAAATCCTACATCAGAATGGTCCGATATTACCTGTGTGACACATGGATATGTGATGTCTCACCCAGACTTGGAATGAAGCTGGTTTAACAGGAGGAATTGGTTCTACAGTTGCCTGAAAAAGAGTAAAATATGGCTTTAACAGCCTGAAAAAGATGTCAAATATACTGTAGATTTACTTGGACATTTTAGCCTTTAATTTTAAAATCCTACATCAGAATGGTCCGATATTACCTGTGTGACACATGGATATGTGATGTCTCACCCAGACTTGGAATGAAGCTGGTTTAACAGGAGGATTGGTTCTACAGTTGCCTGAAAAAGAGTAAAATATGGCTTTAACAGCCTGAAAAAGATGTCAAATATACTGTAGATTTACTTGGACATTTTAGCCTTTAATTTTAAAATCCTACATCAGAATGGTCCGATATTACCTGTGTGACACCATGGATATGTGATGTCTCACCCAGACTTGGAATGAAGCTGGCTTAACAGGAGGAATTGGTTCTACAGTTGCCTGAAAAAGAGTAAAATATGGCTTTAACAGCCTGAAAAAGATGTCAAATATACTGTAGATTTACTTGGACATTTTAGCCTTTAATTTTAAAATCCTACATCAGAATGGTCCGATATTACCTGTGTGACACCATGGATATGTGATGTCTCACCCAGACTTGGAATGAAGCTGGCTTAACAGGAGGAATTGGTTCTACAGTTGCCTGAAAAAGAGTAAAATATGGCTTTAACAGCCTGAAAAAGATGTCAAATATACTGTAGATTTACTTGGACATTTTAGCCTTTAATTTTAAAATCCTACATCAGAATGGTCCGATATTACCTGTGTGACACAGTGGATATGTGATGTCTCACCCAGACTTGGAATGAAGCTGGCTTAACAGGAGGAATTGGTTCTACAGTTGCCTGAAAAAGAGTAAAATATGGCTTTAACAGCCTGAAAAAGATGTCAAATATACTGTAGATTTACTTGGACATTTTAGCCTTTAATTTTAAAATCCTACATCAGAATGGTCCGATATTACCTGTGTGACACATGGATATGTGATGTCTCACCCAGACTTGGAATGAAGCTGGCTTAACAGGAGGAATTGGTTCTACAGTTGCCTGAAAAAGAGTAAAATATGGCTTTAACAGCCTGAAAAAGATGTCAAATATACTGTAGATTTACTTGGACATTTTAGCCTTTAATTTTAAAATCCTACATCAGAATGGTCCGATATTACCTGTGTGACACATGGATATGTGATGTCTCACCCAGACTTGGAATGAAGCTGGCTTAACAGGAGGAATTGGTTCTACAGTTGCCTGAAAAAGAGTAAAATATGGCTTTAACAGCCTGAAAAAGATGTCAAATATACTGTAGATTTACTTGGACATTTTAGCCTTTAATTTTAAAATCCTACATCAGAATGGTCCGATATTACCTGTGTGACACAGTGGATATGTGATGTCTCACCCAGACTTGGAATGAAGCTGGCTTAACAGGAGGAATTGGTTCTACAGTTGCCTGAAAAAGAGTAAAATATGGCTTTAACAGCCTGAAAAAGATGTCAAATATACTGTAGATTTACTTGGACATTTTAGCCTTTAATTTTAAAATCCTACATCAGAATGGTCCGATATTACCTGTGTGACACAGTGGATATGTGATGTCTCACCCAGACTTGGAATGAAGCTGGCTTAACAGGAGGAATTGGTTCTACAGTTGCCTGAAAAAGAGTAAAATATGGCTTTAACAGCCTGAAAAAGATGTCAAATATACTGTAGATTTACTTGGACATTTTAGCCTTTAATTTTAAAATCCTACATCAGAATGGTCCGATATTACCTGTGTGACACAGTGGATATGTGATGTCTCACCCAGACTTGGAATGAAGCTGGCTTAACAGGAGGAATTGGTTCTACAGTTGCCTGAAAAAGAGTAAAATATGGCTTTAACAGCCTGAAAAAGATGTCAAATATACTGTAGATTTACTTGGACATTTTAGCCTTTAATTTTAAAATCCTACATCAGAATGGTCCGATATTACCTGTGTGACACAGTGGATATGTGATGTCTCACCCAGACTTGGAATGAAGCTGGCTTAACAGGAGGAATTGGTTCTACAGTTGCCTGAAAAAGAGTAAAATATGGCTTTAACAGCCTGAAAAAGATGTCAAATATACTGTAGATTTACTTGGACATTTTAGCCTTTAATTTTAAAATCCTACATCAGAATGGTCCGATATTACCTGTGTGACACAGTGGATATGTGATGTCTCACCCAGACTTGGAATGAAGCTGGCTTAACAGGAGGAATTGGTTCTACAGTTGCCTGAAAAAGAGTAAAATATGGCTTTAACAGCCTGAAAAAGATGTCAAATATACTGTAGATTTACTTGGACATTTTAGCCTTTAATTTTAAAATCCTACATCAGAATGGTCCGATATTACCTGTGTGACACAGTGGATATGTGATGTCTCACCCAGACTTGGAATGAAGCTGGCTTAACAGGAGGAATTGGTTCTACAGTTGCCTGAAAAAGAGTAAAATATGGCTTTAACAGCCTGAAAAAGATGTCAAATATACTGTAGATTTACTTGGACATTTTAGCCTTTAATTTTAAAATCCTACATCAGAATGGTCCGATATTACCTGTGTGACACAGTGGATATGTGATGTCTCACCCAGACTTGGAATGAAGCTGGCTTAACAGGAGGAATTGGTTCTACAGTTGCCTGAAAAAGAGTAAAATATGGCTTTAACAGCCTGAAAAAGATGTCAAATATACTGTAGATTTACTTGGACATTTTAGCCTTTAATTTTAAAATCCTACATCAGAATGGTCCGATATTACCTGTGTGACACAGTGGATATGTGATGTCTCACCCAGACTTGGAATGAAGCTGGCTTAACAGGAGGAATTGGTTCTACAGTTGCCTGAAAAAGAGTAAAATATGGCTTTAACAGCCTGAAAAAGATGTCAAATATACTGTAGATTTACTTGGACATTTTAGCCTTTAATTTTAAAATCCTACATCAGAATGGTCCGATATTACCTGTGTGACACAGTGGATATGTGATGTCTCACCCAGACTTGGAATGAAGCTGGCTTAACAGGAGGAATTGGTTCTACAGTTGCCTGAAAAAGAGTAAAATATGGCTTTAACAGCCTGAAAAAGATGTCAAATATACTGTAGATTTACTTGGACATTTTAGCCTTTAATTTTAAAATCCTACATCAGAATGGTCCGATATTACCTGTGTGACACAGTGGATATGTGATGTCTCACCCAGACTTGGAATGAAGCTGGCTTAACAGGAGGAATTGGTTCTACAGTTGCCTGAAAAAGAGTAAAATATGGCTTTAACAGCCTGAAAAAGATGTCAAATATACTGTAGATTTACTTGGACATTTTAGCCTTTAATTTTAAAATCCTACATCAGAATGGTCCGATATTACCTGTGTGACACAGTGGATATGTGATGTCTCACCCAGACTTGGAATGAAGCTGGCTTAACAGGAGGAATTGGTTCTACAGTTGCCTGAAAAAGAGTAAAATATGGCTTTAACAGCCTGAAAAAGATGTCAAATATACTGTAGATTTACTTGGACATTTTAGCCTTTAATTTTAAAATCCTACATCAGAATGGTCCGATATTACCTGTGTGACACAGTGGATATGTGATGTCTCACCCAGACTTGGAATGAAGCTGGCTTAACAGGAGGAATTGGTTCTACAGTTGCCTGAAAAAGAGTAAAATATGGCTTTAACAGCCTGAAAAAGATGTCAAATATACTGTAGATTTACTTGGACATTTTAGCCTTTAATTTTAAAATCCTACATCAGAATGGTCCGATATTACCTGTGTGACACAGTGGATATGTGATGTCTCACCCAGACTTGGAATGAAGCTGGCTTAACAGGAGGAATTGGTTCTACAGTTGCCTGAAAAAGAGTAAAATATGGCTTTAACAGCCTGAAAAAGATGTCAAATATACTGTAGATTTACTTGGACATTTTAGCCTTTAATTTTAAAATCCTACATCAGAATGGTCCGATATTACCTGTGTGACACAGTGGATATGTGATGTCTCACCCAGACTTGGAATGAAGCTGGCTTAACAGGAGGAATTGGTTCTACAGTTGCCTGAAAAAGAGTAAAATATGGCTTTAACAGCCTGAAAAAGATGTCAAATATACTGTAGATTTACTTGGACATTTTAGCCTTTAATTTTAAAATCCTACATCAGAATGGTCCGATATTACCTGTGTGACACAGTGGATATGTGATGTCTCACCCAGACTTGGAATGAAGCTGGCTTAACAGGAGGAATTGGTTCTACAGTTGCCTGAAAAAGAGTAAAATATGGCTTTAACAGCCTGAAAAAGATGTCAAATATACTGTAGATTTACTTGGACATTTTAGCCTTTAATTTTAAAATCCTACATCAGAATGGTCCGATATTACCTGTGTGACACAGTGGATATGTGATGTCTCACCCAGACTTGGAATGAAGCTGGCTTAACAGGAGGAATTGGTTCTACAGTTGCCTGAAAAAGAGTAAAATATGGCTTTAACAGCCTGAAAAAGATGTCAAATATACTGTAGATTTACTTGGACATTTTAGCCTTTAATTTTAAAATCCTACATCAGAATGGTCCGATATTACCTGTGTGACACAGTGGATATGTGATGTCTCACCCAGACTTGGAATGAAGCTGGCTTAACAGGAGGAATTGGTTCTACAGTTGCCTGAAAAAGAGTAAAATATGGCTTTAACAGCCTGAAAAAGATGTCAAATATACTGTAGATTTACTTGGACATTTTAGCCTTTAATTTTAAAATCCTACATCAGAATGGTCCGATATTACCTGTGTGACACAGTGGATATGTGATGTCTCACCCAGACTTGGAATGAAGCTGGCTTAACAGGAGGAATTGGTTCTACAGTTGCCTGAAAAAGAGTAAAATATGGCTTTAACAGCCTGAAAAAGATGTCAAATATACTGTAGATTTACTTGGACATTTTAGCCTTTAATTTTAAAATCCTACATCAGAATGGTCCGATATTACCTGTGTGACACAGTGGATATGTGATGTCTCACCCAGACTTGGAATGAAGCTGGCTTAACAGGAGGAATTGGTTCTACAGTTGCCTGAAAAAGAGTAAAATATGGCTTTAACAGCCTGAAAAAGATGTCAAATATACTGTAGATTTACTTGGACATTTTAGCCTTTAATTTTAAAATCCTACATCAGAATGGTCCGATATTACCTGTGTGACACAGTGGATATGTGATGTCTCACCCAGACTTGGAATGAAGCTGGCTTAACAGGAGGAATTGGTTCTACAGTTGCCTGAAAAAGAGTAAAATATGGCTTTAACAGCCTGAAAAAGATGTCAAATATACTGTAGATTTACTTGGACATTTTAGCCTTTAATTTTAAAATCCTACATCAGAATGGTCCGATATTACCTGTGTGACACAGTGGATATGTGATGTCTCACCCAGACTTGGAATGAAGCTGGCTTAACAGGAGGAATTGGTTCTACAGTTGCCTGAAAAAGAGTAAAATATGGCTTTAACAGCCTGAAAAAGATGTCAAATATACTGTAGATTTACTTGGACATTTTAGCCTTTAATTTTAAAATCCTACATCAGAATGGTCCGATATTACCTGTGTGACACAGTGGATATGTGATGTCTCACCCAGACTTGGAATGAAGCTGGCTTAACAGGAGCCCTAAGGCCATTTTTACAGTTCATTGTCCGTCTGGATTTATTTTATAGCTTTAAAACACCAACCCTGTTGTCTACAGTCAAGATATGAACATCATTTTTTTCAGGACAAACTGGGTTATTAGAATATTTGGGCTGCAGTGAGCTCACCTGCATGTTAAAAATGGTTGTAGGACCTGAAAGACAAATAAATAAACAAAACGGAACATGAATCTTCCAGATATGTATTGATATCACACACAGATCAATAAAACCTAAGCCATTTTACTAAAACACTTCTCATATGTCTTGGGAGTCACATTGTGAAGAAATAATCATTATAACTTATACAGTTGACAAAATACATGCATTTTTCAAAGAAAGTCAAATCGCTTTTGCCCTCTGACATTTACTTATGCCAATAATCAACATAATAATGTCATATTTATTGATATTACACCCACAGCAATGCTACACAAGCAATTGTGTGTCTAAAACAGTTCTCCTATTGGCCTTCCATACAACCGTTTGGCCTTCCATACAGCCTTTTGGCCTTCCATACTCTTTGGGTGACGTTGTCTCCCATATATGGGCATGCACCCCATATATGGAGTCCTTGACTTCCGTACACAAGGACGGACGGCGCTAGCGGCAGAATTGTCCGCGATGAATTATGGACAAAAGTGGATAAATCTTGGATGTAAAGGTATGGATTTAATGCTCAACGAACCCCAAAAAGGCAGAAGTTCCAGGCTGGATAGAAAATCACCTGTAGAGGCTAGAAGGACCTGAAAAGACCTCCGTAACCACTAACTCGTTGGCGTTTAGCCACAATTTTCGGCGAGTTTCTATGTGTTATAGATGGTTAATGATTGAACTATGAATCAGAGGTGCTTTTGGCTCGTGGGCGAGACTCTGGGTTCAGAGGGTTAACAGGAGGAATTGGTTCTACAGTTGCCTGAAAAAGAGTAAAATATGGCTTTAACAGCCTGAAAAAGATGTCAAATAAACTGATTTACTTGGACATTTTAGCCTTTAATTTTAAAATCCTACATCAGAATGGTCCGATATTACCTGTGTGACACAGTGGATATGTGATGTCTCACCCAGATTGGAATGAAGCTGGCTTAACAGGAGGAATTGGTTCTACAGTTGCCTGAAAAAGAGTAAAATATGGCTTTAACAGCCTGAAAAAGATGTCAAATATACTGTAGATTTACTTGGACATTTTAGCCTTTAATTTTAAAATCCTACATCAGAATGGTCCCATATAACCTGTGTGACACACTGGATATGTGATGTCTCACCCAGACTTGGAATGAAGCTGGTTTAACAGGAGGAATTGGTTCTACAGTTGCCTGAAAAAGAGTAAAATATGGCTTTAACAGCCTGAAAAAGATGTCAAATAAACTGATTTACTTGGACATTTTAGCCTTTAATTTTAAAATCCTACATCAGAATGGTCCGATATTACCTGTGTGACAGTGGATATGTGATGTCTCACCCAGATTGGAATGAAGCTGGCTTAACAGGAGGAATTGGTTCTACAGTTGCCTGAAAAAGAGTAAAATATGGCTTTAACAGCCTGAAAAATATGTCAAATATACTGTAGATTTACTTGGACATTTTAGCCTTTAATTTTAAAATCCTACATCAGTATGGTCCCATATAACCTGTGTGACACACTGGATAAGTGATGTCTCACCCAGACTTGGAATGATGCTGGCTTAAAAGGCAAGGCAAGGCAAGGCAGCTTCATTTATATAGCACATTTCAGCAACAGGGCAATTCAAAGTGCTTTACACAAAAACAGTTAAAAGAAAATAAAACCGATAAAACACAGAAGAAACAGTTTAAAAAAAAAAAAAAAAATATATATATATATATATATATATATATATATATATATAAAACAAATAAAACACAAGAATAAAAGTTACAGTGCAGTATAAAAGAAAGAAATGAACATAATTTAAAGAAAGGCAACATCGAAAAAAAGGTCTTCAGCATTGATTTAAAAGAACTAAGAGTAGCAGCAGACCTGCAGGTTTCTGGGAGTTTATTCCAGATGTGAGGAGCATAGAAACTGAACGCTGCTTCCCCTGTTTAGTTCTGACTCTAGGAACAGACAGTAGACCTGTCCCAGATGACCTTAGAGGTCTGGGGGTCATAGTGTACTAGCAGATCAGAAATGTATTTTGGCCCTAAACCGTTTAGTGATTTATAAACTAGCAAAAGAACTTTGAAATCAATTCTTTGGGGCACAGGAAGCCAGTGTAAGGACTTCAGAACTGGAGTGATGTGATCCAGTCTCTTGGTCTTAGTGAGGACTCGAGCAGCAGCGTTCTGAATCAGCTGCAGCTGTCTGATTGATTTTTAGGGAGACCTGTAAAGACCCGTTACAGTAGTCAAGTCTACTGAAGATGAAAGCATGGACAAGTTTTCCAAATCCTGTTGACACATAAGTCCTTTAACCCTTGATATATTCTTAAGGTGATAATAGGCTGACTTTGTAATTGTCTTTATATGGCTGTTAAAATTCAGGTCAGAGTCCATGACTACACCAAGATTTCTGGCTTTGTCTGTTGTTTTTAACATTGTTGTTTGAAGCTGAGCGCAAACTTTTAATCTTTCCTCTTTTGCTCCAAAAACAACCACCTCAGTTTTTCCTCATTTAATTTCAGAAAGTTTTGGCACATCCAGCCGTTAATTTGTTCAATACACTTAGTCAGTTTTTGTATTGGACTATAGTCCCCTGGCGATAAGGTTATGTAAATTTGTGTGTCATCCGCATAACTATGGTAACTTATTTTGTTGTTTTCCATAATCTGAGCCAGTGGAAGCATGTAGATGTTAAACAGAAGAGGCCCCAGAATGGAGCCTTGGGGAACTCCACACGTCATATTTGTACGCTCAGATGTATAATTACCTATTGACACAAAGTAATCCCTATTCTGTAAGTAGGATTCAAACCAGTTTAGTACTGTGCCAGAAAGGCCAACCCAGTTTTCCAATCGGTCTAGTAATATGTCGTGGTCGACCGTATCAAATGCAGCACTGAGATCAAGTAATACTAAGACTGAAATTTTGCCATTATCTGTGTTAAGGTGGATGTCATTAAAGACCTTAACGAGAGCCGTCTCAGTGCTGTGGTGTGGTCGGAAAAAATGAAAGGTATCAAAGCTGTTGTTTAGTGACAAGAAATAATTGAGTTGTTGAAAAACTGCTTTTTCAATGATTTTACTTAAGAACGGAAGGTTTGATATTGGCCTATAGTTGCTCATTAGGGATGTGTCTAGATTGTTCTTTTTTAAGAGTGGCTTGATTACTGCAGTTTTCAAGGCCTGTGGAAAGATTCCTGAAAGAAGAGATGTGTTCACAATCTGTAGAAGATCAGAAGACAAACAATTCAAGACATTTTTGAAAACACCCGTTGGTAGAATATCAAGGCAACAGGAGGAAGTTTTCAGATGTTGTATAATGTCCTCCAGGTTTTTATGGTTGATCGCATGAAACTCAGTCATATTGGAACTACTTCTGCTTGAACACTGTGACAACACACATCCTGTACTTGATATGGAGGCACTAACTGTTTGTCTAATCTTTTGAATTTTTCTTTGAAGAAGGAGGCAAAGTCATTGCAGGCCTTGGAAGATAAAAGTTCAGATGCTACTGGTACTGGAGGGTTTGTTAACCTATCGACAGTAGCAAACAAAGCACGTGAATTATTATTGTTTCTAGAGATAATATCAGAGAAGAAGGACCGCCTTGCATTCCTCAGTTCCAAATTATAAATGCGAAGTCTCTCTTTATAGGTGTTATGATGGACCAGGAGATTTGTTTTTCGCCACCTTCGTTCAGCTTTTCGACACTCTCTTTTTTCTGTTCTCACCAGTGGGACATTTCTCCATGGAGACCTTTTCTTACAAGAGACAACTTTGACCTTAGAGGAGGAATTGGTTCTACAGTTGCTGGAAAAAGAGTAAAATATGGCTTTAACAGCCTGAAAAAGATGTCAAATAAACTGTAGATTTACCTGGACATTTTAGCCTTTAATTTTAAAATCCTACATCAGAATGGTCCGATATTACCTGTGTGACACAGTGGATATGTGATGTCTCACCCAGATGTGGAATGAAGCTGGCTTAACAGGAGGAATTGGTTCTACAGTTGCCTGAAAAAGAGTAAAATATGGCTTTAACAGCCTGAAAAAGATGTCAAATAAACTGTAGATTTACCTGGACATTTTAGCCTTTATTTTTAAAATCATACATCAGAAATGTCTGATGTTACCTGAGTGTCACACTGGATATGTGATGTCTCACCCAGACTTGAAATGAAGCTGGATTAACAGGAGGAATTGGTTCTACAGTTGCCTGAAAAAGAGTAAAATATGGCTTTAACAGCCTGAAAAAGATGTCAAATATACTGTAGATTTACCTGGACATTTTAGCCTTTAATTTTAAAATCCTACATCAGAATGGTCCGATATTACCTGTGTGACACAGTGGATATGTGATGTCTCACCCAGATGTGGAATGAAGCTGGCTTAACAGGAGGAATTGGTTCTACAGTTGCCTGAAAAAGAGTAAAATATGGCTTTAACAGCCTGAAAAAGATGTCAAATAAACTGATTTACTTGGACATTTTAGCCTTTAATTTTAAAATCCTACATCAGAATGGTCCGATATTACCTGTGTGACACAGTGGATATGTGATGTCTCACCCAGATGTGGAATGAAGCTGGCTTAACAGGAGGAATTGGTTCTACAGTTGCCTGAAAAAGAGTAAAATATGGCTTTAAGTGCCTGAAAAATATGTAAAATATACTGTAGATTTACTTGCTCATTTTAGCCTTTAATTTTAAAATCCTACATCAGAATGGTCCGATATTACCTGAGTGACACAGTGGATATGTGATGTCTTACCCAGACTTGGAATGATGCTGGCTTAACAGGAGGAATTGGTTCTACAGTTGCCTGAAAAAGAGTAAAATATGGCTTTAACAGCCTGAAAAAGATGTCAAATATACTGTAGATTTACTTGGACATTTTAGCCTTTAATTTTAAAATCCTACATCAGTATGGTCCCATATAACCTGTGTGACACACTGGATAAGTGATGTCTCACCCAGACTTGGAATGATGCTGGCTTAACAGGAGGAATTGGTTCTACAGTTGCTGGAAAAAGAGTAAAATATGGCTTTAACAGCCTGAAAAAGATGTCAAATATACTGTAGATTTACTTGACATTTTAGCCTTTAATTTTAAAATCATACATCAGAATGGTCCGATATTACCTGAGTGTCACACTGGATATGTGATGTCTCACCCAGATGTGGAATGAAGCTGGCTTAACAGGAGGAATTGGTTCTACAGTTGCCTGAAAAAGAGTAAAATATGGCTTTAACAGCCTGAAAAAGATGTCAAATAAACTGATTTACTTGGACATTTTAGCCTTTAATTTTAAAATCCTACATCAGAATGGTCGATATTACCTGTGTGACACATGGATATGTGATGTCTCACCCAGACTTGGAATGAAGCTGGCTTAACAGGAGGAATTGGTTCTACAGTTGCCTGAAAAAGAGTAAAATATGGCTTTAACAGCCTGAAAAAGATGTCAAATAAACTGATTTACTTGGACATTTTAGCCTTTAATTTTAAAATCCTACATCAGAATGGTCCGATATTACCTGTGTGACACAGTGGATATGTGATGTCTCACCCAGATGTGGAATGAAGCTGGCTTAACAGGAGGAATTGGTTCTACAGTTGCCTGAAAAAGAGTAAAATATGGCTTTAACAGCCTGAAAAGATGTCAAATAAACTGATTTACTTGGACATTTTAGCCTTTAATTTTAAAATCCTACATCAGAATGGTCGATATTACCTGTGTGACACAGTGGATATGTGATGTCTCACCCAGATGTTGAAATGAAGCTGGCTTAACAGGAGGAATTGGTTCTACAGTTGCCTGAAAAAGAGTAAAATATGGCTTTAACAGCCTGAAAAAGATGTCAAATATACTGTAGATTTACTTGGACATTTTAGCCTTTAATTTTAAAATCCTACATCAGAATGGTCCGATATTACCTGTGTGACACATGGATATGTGATGTCTCACCCAGATTGGAATGAAGCTGGTTTAACAGGAGGAATTGGTTCTACAGTTGCCTGAAAAAGAGTAAAATATGGCTTTAACAGCCTGAAAAAGATGTCAAATATACTGTAGATTTACTTGGACATTTTAGCCTTTAATTTTAAAATCCTACATCAGAATGGTCCGATATTACCTGTGTGACACATGGATATGTGATGTCTCACCCAGACTTGGAATGAAGCTGGTTTAACAGGAGGATTGGTTCTACAGTTGCCTGAAAAAGAGTAAAATATGGCTTTAACAGCCTGAAAAAGATGTCAAATATACTGTAGATTTACCTGGACATTTTAGCCTTTAATTTTAAAATCCTACATCAGAATGGTCCGATATTACCTGAGTGACACATGGATATGTGATGTCTCACCCAGACTTGAAATGAAGCTGGCTTAACAGGAGGAATTGGTTCTACAGTTGCCTGAAAAAGAGTAAAATATGGCTTTAACAGCCTGAAAAAGATGTCAAATATACTGTAGATTTACTTGGACATTTTAGCCTTTAATTTTAAAATCCTACATCAGAATGGTCCGATATTACCTGTGTGACACATGGATATGTGATGTCTCACCCAGACTTGGAATGAAGCTGGCTTAACAGGAGGAATTGTTCTACAGTTGCCTGAAAAGAGTAAAATATGGCTTTAACAGCCTGAAAAAGATGTCAAATAAACTAGATTTACTTGGACATTTTAGCCTTTAATTTTAAAATCCTACATCAGAATGGTCCGATATTACCTGTGTGACACATGGATATGTGATGTCTCACCCAGACTTGGAATGAAGCTGGCTTAACAGGAGGATTGGTTCTACAGTTGCCTGAAAAAGAGTAAAATATGGCTTTAACAGCCTGAAAAAGATGTCAAATATACTGTAGATTTACTTGGACATTTTAGCCTTTAATTTTAAAATCCTACATCAGAATGGTCCGATATTACCTGTGTGACACCATGGATATGTGATGTCTCACCCAGACTTGGAATGAAGCTGGCTTAACAGGAGGAATTGTTCTACAGTTGCCTGAAAAGAGTAAAATATGGCTTTAACAGCCTGAAAAAGATGTCAAATATACTGTAGATTTACTTGGACATTTTAGCCTTTAATTTTAAAATCCTACATCAGAATGGTCCGATATTACCTGTGTGACACATGGATATGTGATGTCTCACCCAGACTTGGAATGAAGCTGGTTTAACAGGAGGAATTCCGTTCTACAGTTGCCTGAAAAAGAGTAAAATATGGCTTTAACAGCCTGAAAAGATGTCAAATATACTGTAGATTTACTTGGACATTTTAGCCTTTAATTTTAAAATCCTACATCAGAATGGTCCGATATTACCTGTGTGACACCATGGATATGTGATGTCTCACCCAGACTTGGAATGAAGCTGGTTTAACAGGAGGATTCCGTTCTACAGTTGCCTGAAAAGAGTAAAATATGGCTTTAACAGCCTGAAAAAGATGTCAAATATACTAGATTTACTTGGACATTTTAGCCTTTAATTTTAAAATCCTACATCAGAATGGTCCGATACCTGAGTGTGACACATGGATATGTGATGTCTCACCCAGACTTGGAATGAAGCTGGCTTAACAGGAGGATTCCGTTCTACAGTTGCCTGAAAAGAGTAAAATATGGCTTTAACAGCCTGAAAAGATGTCAAATATACTGTAGATTTACTTGGACATTTTAGCCTTTAATTTTAAAATCCTACATCAGAATGGTCCGATATTACCTGTGACAGTGGATATGTGATGTCTCACCCAGACTTGGAATGAAGCTGGTTTAACAGGAGGATTCCGTTCTACAGTTGCCTGAAAAAGAGTAAAATATGGCTTTAACAGCCTGAAAAAGATGTCAAATATACTGTAGATTTACTGGACATTTTAGCCTTTAATTTTAAAATCCTACATCAGAATGGTCCATATTACCTGTGTGACACCATGGATATGTGATGTCTCTCTCAGACTTGGAATGAAGCTGGTTTAACAGGAGGAATTCGTTCTACAGTTGCCTGAAAAAGAGTAAAATATGGCTTTAACAGCCTGAAAAGATGTCAAATATACTGTAGATTTACTTGGACATTTTAGCCTTTATTTTAAAATCCTACATCAGAATGTCAGATGTTACTGTGTGTCACATGGATATGTGATGTCTCACCCAGACTTGAAATGAAGCTGGTTTAACAGGAGGATTGGTTCTACAGTTGCCTGAAAAAGAGTAAAATATGGCTTTAACAGCCTGAAAAAGATGATC
>JABXJD010003389.1:0-26212 GCA_013375575.1 Percina caprodes
TCACCTCAGACTTGGAATGAAGCTGGCTTAACAGGAGAATTGGTTCTACAGTTGCCTGAAAAAGAGTAAAATATGGCTTTAACAGCCTCGAAAAAGATGTCAAATAAATGATTTACTTGGACATTTTAGCCTTTATTTTAAAATCCTACATCAGAATGGTCCGATATTACCTGTGTGACACAGGATATGTGATGTCTCACCCAGATTGGAATGAAGCTGGTTTAACAGGAGGAATTGGTTCACAGTCGCCTGAAAAAGAGTAAAATATGGCTTTAACAGCCTGAAAAGATGTCAAATAAGGTAGATTTACTTGGACATTTAGCTTTAATTTTAAAATCATACATCAGAAATGTCTGATATTGAGTGTCACACTGGATATGTGATGTTTCATCTTAGACTTGAAATGAAGCTGGATTAACAGGAGAATTATTTCTACAGTTGCCTGAAAAAGAGTAAAATATGGCTTTAACAGCCTGAAAAAGATGTCAAATATACTGTAGATTTATGGACATTTTAGCCTTTAATTTTAAAATCCTACATCAGAATGGTCCGATATTGACCTGAGTGACACATGGATGATGTGATGTTTCTCTCAGACTTGGAATGAAGCTATTTAACAGGAGGATTGGTTCTACAGTTGCCTGAAAAAGAGTAAAGTATGGCTTTAACAGCCTGAAAAAGATGTCAATATAATAGATTTACTTGGACATTTTAGCCTTTAATTTTAAAATCCTACATCAGAATGGTCCGATATTGACTGTGTGACACATGGATATGTGATGTCTCACCCAGACTTGGAATGAAGCTGGTTTAACAGGAGGATTGCCTTCTGAACAGCTGCCTGAAAAAGAGTAAAATATGGCTTTAACAGCCTGAAAAAGATGTCAAATATACTGTAGATTTACTTGGACATTTTAGCTTTTAATTTTAAAATCACACTCAGAATGGTCCGATATTGACTGTGTGACACACCGATATGTGATGTTCTCACCCAGACTTGGAATGAGCTGGCTTAACAGGAGGAATTGTCTCACAGTTGCCTGAAAAAGAGTAAAATATGGCTTTAACAGCCTGAAAAAGATGTCAAATATACTGTAGATTTACTTGGACATTTTAGCCTTTATTTTTAAAATCACATCAGAATGGTCCGATGCTTACCTGTGTGGACACCATGGATATGTGATGTTTCACTCCAGACTTGGAATGAAGCTGGTTTAACAGGAGGATTGTTCTACAGTTGCCTGAAAAAGATTAAATATGGCTTTAAGTGCCTGAAAAAGATGTCAAATATACTGTAGATTTACTTGACATTTTAGCCTTTAATTTTAAAATCCTACATCAGAATGGTCCGATTCTAACTGTGTGACACAATGGATATGTGATGTCTCACCCAGACTGGAATGAAGCTGGCTTAACAGGAGGATTGGTTCTACAGTTGAAAAAGAGTAAAATATATTTCAACAGCCTGAAAAAGATGTCAAATATACTGTAGATTTACTTGGACATTTTAGCATTTAATTTTAAAATCATACATCAGAATGGTCTGATACCACTGTGTTGACACCATGGATATGTGATGTCTCACCCAGACTTGGAATGAAGCTGGCTTAACAGGAGGAATTGTCTACAGTTGCCTGAAAAAGAGTAAAATATGGCTTTAACAGCCTGAAAAGATGTCAAATATACTGTAGATTTACTTGGACATTTTTAGCCTTTAATTTTAAAATCCTACATCAGAATGGTCCCTTTACCTGTGTGACACCATGGATATGTGATGTTTCACCAGACTGGAATGATGCTGGTTTAACAGGAGGAATCTGGTTCTACAGTTGCCTGAAAAAGAGTAAAATATGGCTTTAACAGCCTGAAAAAGATGTCAAATATACTGTAGATTTACTGGACATTTTAGCCTTTATTTTTAAAATCATACACAGAAATGTCTGATGTTACCTGAGTGTCACACGATGGATATGTGAGTGCTCCAACCAGACTTGAAATGAAGCTGGCTTAACAGGAGGATTCCGTTCTACAGTTGCCTGAAAAAGAGTAAAATATGGCTTTAACAGCCTGAAAAAGATGTCAAATATACTCAGGATTTACTTGGACATTTTAGCCTTTAATTTTAAAATCCTACATCAGAATGGTCCGATATTACCTGGTGGACACAGTGGATATGTGATGTCTCACCCAGACTTGGAATGAAGCTGGCTTAACAGGAGGATTGGTCTTACAGTTGCCTGAAAAAGAGTAAAATATGGCTTTAACAGCCTGAAAAAGATGTCAAATATACTGTAGATTTACTTGGACATTTTAGTTTAATTTTAAAATCCTACTCAGAATGGTCCATATTACCTGTGTGACACCATGGATATGTGATGTCTCACCCAGACTTGGAATGAAGCTGGTTTAACAGGAGCAATTGTTCTACAGTTGCCTGAAAAAGAGTAAAATATGGCTTTAACAGCCTTGAAAAAGATGTCAAATAAACTAGATTTACTTGGACATTTTAGCCTTTAATTTTAAAATCCTACATCAGAATGGTCCGATATTACTGTGTGACACCATGGATATGTGATGTCTCACCCAGACTTGGAATGAAGCTGGTTTAACAGGAGGATTCCGTTCTACAGTTGCCTGAAAAAGAGTAAAATATGGCTTTAACAGCCTGAAAAAGATGTCAAATATACTGTAGATTTAATGGACATTTTAGCCTTTAATTTTAAAATCCTACATCAGAATGGTCCGATATTACCTGTGTGACACATGGATATGTGATGTTTTCTCAGACTTGGAATGAAGCTGGTTTAACAGGAGGATTGGTTCTACAGTTGCCTGAAAAAGAGTAAAATATGGCTTTTAACAGCCTGAAAAAGATGTCAAATATACTGTAGATTTACTTGGACATTTTAGCCTTTAATTTTAAAATCACATCAGAATGGTCCATATTACTGTGTGACACCATGGATATGTGATGTCTCACCCAGATGGAATGAAGCTGGCTTAACAGGAGGATTGTTCTACAGGCCTGAAAAAGAGTAAAATATGGCTTTAACAGCCTGAAAAAGATGTCAAATATATGTAGATTTACTTGGACATTTTAGCCTTTAATTTTAAAATCCTACATCAGAATGGTCCGATATTACCTGTGTGACACATGGATATGTGATGTCTCACCCAGACTTGAAATGAAGCTGCTTAACAGGAGGAATTCCTGTCTACAGTTGCTGAAAAAGAGTAAAATATGGCTTTAACAGCCTGAAAAAGATGTCAAATATACTGTAGATTTACTTGGACATTTTAGCCTTTAATTTTAAAATCATACATCAGAAATGTCCGATATTACCTGTGTGACACCATGGATATGTGATGTCTCACTCCAGACTTGGAATGAAGCTGGCTTAACAGGAGATTTGGTTTCACAGTTGCCTGAAAAAGAGTAAAATATGGTTTAACAGCCTGAAAAGATGTCAAATATACTGTAGATTTACTGGACATTTTAGCCTTTAATTTTAAAATCCTACATCAGAATGGTCCGATATTACCTGTGTGACACCAGTGATATGTGATGTCTCACCCAGACTTGGAATCAAGCTGGCTTAACAGGAGGAATTGCTCTACAGTTGCCTGAAAAAGAGTAAAATATGGCTTTAACAGCCTGAAAAAGATGTCAAATATACTGTAGATTTACTTGGACATTTTAGCCTTTAATTTTAAAATCCTACATCAGAATGGTCCGATATTACTGTGTGACACATGGATATGTGATGTCTCACCCAGACTTGGAAATGAAGCTGGCTTAACAGGAGGATTCTGGTTCTACAGTTGCCTGAAAGATAAAATATGGCTTTAACAGCCTGAAAAAGATGTCAAATATACTGTAGATTTACTTGGACATTTTAGCCTTTAATTTTAAAATCCTACACTTCAGAATGGTCCGATATTCAACCTGTGTGACACACCTGGATATGATGCTCACCCAGACTGGAATGATGCTGTGGCTTAACAGGAGGAATTGGTTCACAGTTGCCTGAAAAAGAGTAAAATATGGCTTCAACAGCCTGAAAAAGATGTCAAATATACTGTAGATTTACTTGGACATTTTAGCCTTTAATTTTAAAATCATACATCAGAATGGTCCAATGTTGACTGAGTGTCACACCGATATGTGATGTTTCACTCAGACTTGGAATGAAGCTGGTTTAACAGGAGGATTCCGTTCACAGTTGCTGGAAAAAGAGTAAAATATGGCTTCAACAGCCTGAAAAAGATGTCAAATATACTGTAGATTTACTTGGACATTTTAGCCTTTAATTTTAAAATCATACATCAGAATGTCCGATATTGACTGTGTGACACATGGATATGTGATGTTCTCACCAGACTTGGAATGAAGCTGGCTAACAGGAGGATTGTCTCTACAGTTGCCTGAAAAAGAGTAAAATATGGTTTAACAGCCTGAAAAGATGTCAAATATACTGTAGATTTACTTGGACATTTTAGCCTTAATTTTAAAATCCTACATCAGAATGGTCCATTACCTGTGTGACACATGGATATGTGATGTCTCTCCCAGACTTGGAATGAAGCTGGTTAACAGGAGGATTCCGTTCTACAGTTGCCTGAAAAAGAGTAAAATATGGCTTTAACAGCCTGAAAAGATGTCAAATATACTGTAGATTTACTTGGACATTTTAGCCTTTAATTTTAAAATCCTACATCAGAATGGTCCAATATTGACTGTGTGACACCATGGATATGTGATGTTTCTCCAGATGGAATGAAGCTGGCTTAACAGGAGGATTCCGTTCTACAGTTGCCTGAAAAAGAGTAAAATATGGCTTTAACAGCCTGAAAAAGATGTCAAATAATACTGTAGATTTACTTGGACATTTTAGCCTTTAATTTTAAAATCCTACATCAGAATGGTCCGATATTACTGTGTGACACCATGGATATGTGATGTCTCACCAGATGGAATGAAGCTGGCTTAACAGGAGAATTGGTTCTACAGTTGCCTGAAAAAGAGTAAAATATGGCTTTAACAGCCTGAAAAAGATGTCAAATATACTGTAGATTTACTTGGACATTTAGCCTTTAATTTTAAAATCCTACATCAGAATGGTCCGATATTACCTGTGTGACAGTGGATATGTGATGTCTCTCTCAGACTTGGAATGAAGCTGGTTTAACAGGAGGACTGGTTCTACAGTTGCCTGAAAGAGTAAAATATGGCTTTAACAGCCTGAAAAAGATGTCAAATATACTGTAGATTTACTTGGACATTTTAGCCTTTAATTTTAAAATCTACATCAGAATGGTCCGATATTACCTGTGTGACACATGGATATGTGATGTTTACCCAGACTTGGAATGAAGCTGGTTTAACAGGAGGATTGGTCTTACAGTTGCCTGAAAAAGAGTAAAATATGGCTTTAACAGCCTGAAAAAGATGTCAAATATACTGTAGATTTACTTGGACATTTTAGCCTTTATTTTTAAAATCCTACATCAGAATGGTCCGATTGACTGTGTGACACCATGGATATGTGATGTCTCACCCAGACTTGGAATGAAGCTGGCTAACAGGAAATTGTCTTACAGTTGCCTGAAAAAGAGTAAAATATGGCTTTAACAGCCTGAAAAAGATGTCAAATATACTGTAGATTTACTTGGACATTTTAGCCTTTTAATTTTAAAATCCTACATCAGAATGGTCCCATATTACCTGTGTGACACATGGATATGTGATGTCTCACCAGACTTGGAATGAAGCTGGTTTAACAGGAGGATTGGTTCTACAGTTGCTGAAAAAGAGTAAAAATATGGCTTTAACAGCCTGAAAAAGATGTCAAATATACTGTAGATTTACTTGGACATTTTAGCATTTAATTTTAAAATCCTACATCAGAATGTCTGATATTTTGAGTGTCACACATGGATATGTGATGTTTCACCAGACTGGGAATGAAGCTGGCTTAACAGGAGGATTCCGTTCTACAGTTGCCTGAAAAAGAGTAAATATGGCTTTAACAGCCTGAAAAAGATGTCAAATATACTGTAGATTTATTTGGACATTTTAGCCTTTATTTTAAAATCCTACATCAGAATGGTCCGATATTACCTGTGTGACACCATGGATATGATGTCTTTACCTCAGACTTGGAATGAAGCTGGCTTAACAGGAGGAATTGGTTCTACAGTTGCCTGAAAAAGAGTAAAATATGGCTTTAACAGCCTGAAAAGATGTCAAATATACTGTAGATTTACTTGGACATTTTAGCCTTTAATTTTAAATCATACATCAGAATGGTCCGATATTACCTGTGTGTCACCATGGATATGTGATGTTTCTCCAGACTTGGAATGAAGCTGGTTTAACAGGAGGAATTGGTTCTACAGTTGCCTGAAAAAGAGTAAAATATGGCTTTAACAGCCTGAAAAAGATGTCAAATATACTGTAGATTTATTGGACATTTTAGCCTTTAATTTTAAAATCCTACATCAGAATGGTCCGATATTTCCTGTGTGACAATGGATATGTGATGTCTTACCAGACTTGGAATGAAGCTGGTTTAACAGGAGGAATTGGTTCTACAGTTGCCTGAAAAGAGTAAAATATGGCTTTAACAGCCTGAAAAAGATGTCAAATATACTGATTTACTTGGACATTTTAGCCTTTAATTTTAAATTCACATCAGAATGGTCCGATATTGACTGTGTGACACCATGGATATGTGATGTCTCACCAGATGGAATGAAGCTGGCTTAACAGGAGGATTGCTCTACAGTAAGTTGCCTGAAAAAGAGTAAAATATGGCTTTAAGTGCCTGAAAAATATGTAAGATTTACTTGGACATTTTAGCCTTTAATTTTAAAATCTACATCAGAATGGTCCATTATTAACTGTGTGACACCATGGATAAGTGATGTCTCACCCAGACTTGGAATGAAGCTGGTTTAACAGGAGGAATTCTGGTCTACAGTTGCTGAAAAGAGTAAAATATGGCTTTAACAGCCTGAAAAAGATGTCAAATATACTGTAGATTTACTTGGACATTTTAGCCTTTATTTTTAAAATCCTACATCAGAAATGGTCCGATATTACCTGAGTGTTACACTGGATATGTGATGTCTCACACAGATGGAATGAAGCTGGCTTAACAGGAGGATTGGTTCTACAGTTGCTGAAAAAGAGTAAAATATGGCTTTAACAGCCTGAAAAAGATGTCAAATATACTGTAGATTTACTGGACATTTTAGCCTTTATTTTTAAAATCATACATCAGAATGGTCCGATATTACCTGAGTGTTACACTGGATATGTGATGTCTCACTCAGACTTGGAATGAAGCTGGTTTAACAGGAGGAATTGGTTCTACAGTTGCCTGAAAAAGAGTAAAATATGGCTTTAACAGCCTGAAAAGATGTCAAATAAACTGATTTACTTGGACATTTTAGCCTTTAATTTTAAAACTTACATCAGAATGGTCCGATATTACCTGTGTGTGACACATGGATATGTGATGTCTCACCCAGACTTGGAATGAAGCTGGCTTAACAGGAGGATTGGTTCTACAGTTGCCTGAAAGAGTAAAATATGGCTTTAACAGCCTGAAAAAGATGTCAAATAAACTGATTTACTTGGAAATTTTAGCCTTTAATTTTAAAATCCTCACATCAGAATGGTCCGATATTACCTGTGTGACACATGGATATGTGATGTCTCACCCAGATTGGAATGAAGCTGGTTTAACAGGAGGAAATGGTTCTACAGTTGCCTGAAAAGAGTAAATATGGCTTTAAAAGCCTGAAAAGATGTCAAATATACTGTAGATTTACTTGGACATTTTAGCCTTTATTTTTAAAATCATACATCAGAATGTCTGGTTACTGTGTGCCACATGGATATGTGATGTCTCACCCAGACTTGAATGAAGCTGGATTTAACAGGAGGATTGGTTCTACAGTTGCCTGAAAAAGAGTAAAATATGGCTTTAACAGCCTGAAAAAGATGTCAAATATACTGTAGATTTACTGGACATTTTAGCCTTTAATTTTAAAATACATCAGAATGGTCCGATTTTACCTGTGTGACACATGGATATGTGATGTTCTCCCAGACTTGAATGATGATGCTGGCTTAACAGGAGGAATTGGTTCTACAGTTGCCTGAAAAAGAGTAAAATATGGCTTTAACAGCCTGAAAAAGATGTCAAATATACTGTAGATTTACTTGGACATTTTAGCCTTTAATTTTAAAATCCTACATCAGAATGGTCCAATATTGACTGTGTGACACAGTATGTGATGTCTCACCAAGATGGAATGAAGCTGGTTTAACAGGAGGATTTGGTTCTACAGTTGCCTGAAAAAGAGTAAATATGGCTTTAACAGCCTGAAAAAGATGTCAAATATACTGTAGATTTACTTACATTTTAGCCTTTAATTTTAAAATCCTACATCAGAATGGTCCGATATTACCTGTGTGACAGTGGATATGTGATGTCTACCCAGACATGGAATGAAGCTGGTTTAACAGGAGGATTCCGTTCTACAGTTGCCTGAAAAAGAGTAAAATATGGCTTTAAGTGCCTGAAAAAGATGTCAAATATACTGTAGATTTACTTGGACATTTTAGCCTTTAATTTTAAAATCCTACATCAGAATGGTCTGATATAACCTGTGACACACTGGATATGATGTATCACCCAGACTTGGAATGAGTTTAACAGGAGGATTGGTTCTATAGTTGCTGGAAAAGAGTAAAATATGGCTTTAACAGCCTGAAAAGATGTCAAATATACTGTAGATTTACTTGACATTTTAGCATTTAATTTTAAAATCATACATCAGAATGTTCTGATATTACCTGTGTGTCACCATGGATATGTGATGTCCCACCCAGACTTGGAATGAAGCTGGCTTAACAGGAGGATTCCGTTCTACAGTTGCCTGAAAAGAGTAAAATATGGCTTTAAACAGCCTGAAAAAGATGTCAAATATACTGTAGATTTACTTGGACATTTTAGCCTTTAATTTTAAAATCTACATCAGAATGGTCCGATATTACCTGTGTGACACCATGGATATGTGATGTTTCTCCAGATTTGGAATGAAGCTGGTTTAACAGGAGGATTTGGTTCTACAGTTGCCTGAGAAAGAGTAATATATTTTTAACAGCCTGAAAAAGATGTCAAATATACTGTAGATTTACTTGGACATTTTAGCCTTTATTTTTAAAATCTACATCAGAATGGTCCGATATTACCTGTGTGGACAGTGGATATGTGATGTCTCACCCAGTGATGGAATGAAGCTGGCTTAACAGGAGGAATTGTTCTACAGTTGCCTGAAAAGAGTAAAATATGGCTTTAACAGCCTGAAAAAGATGTCAAATATACTGTAGATTTACTTGGACATTTTAGCTTTAATTTTAAAATCCTACATCAGAATGGTCCGATATTACCTGTGTGACACCAGTGATATGTGATGTCTCACCCAGACTTGGAATGAAGCTACTTAACAGGAGAATTGGTTCCTACATGCCTGAAAAGAGTAAAATATGGCTTTAACAGCCTGAAAAAGATGTCAAATATACTGTAGATTTACTGGACATTTTAGCCTTTAATTTTAAAATCCTACATCAGAATGGTCCGATATTACCCTGTGTGACAGTGGATATGTGATGTCTCACCAGACTTGGAATGAAGCTGGCTTAACAGGAGGAATTGTTCTACAGTTGCCTGAAAAAGAGTAAAATATGGCTTTAACAGCCTGAAAAAGATGTCAAATATACTGTAGATTTACTTGGACATTTTAGCCTTTAATTTTAAAATCTACATCAGAATGGTCCAATATGCTGTGTGTCACATGGATATGTGATGTTCTCACCCAGACTTGAAATGAAGCTGGATTAGCAGGAGGAATTGTTCTACAGTTGCCTGAAAAAGAGTAAAATATGGCTTTAACAGCCTGAAAAGATGTCAAATATACTGTAGATTTACCTGGACATTTTAGCCTTTAATTTTAAAATCCTACATCAGAATGGTCCGATATTACCTGTGTGACACATGGATATGTGATGTTTACCCAGACTTGGAATGAAGCTGGCTTAACAGGAGGATTCCGTTCTACAGTTGCCTGAAAAGAGTAAAATATGGCTTTAACAGCCTGAAAAAGATGTCAAATAAAATGATTTACTTGGACATTTTAGCCTTTAATTTTAAAATCCTACATCAGAATGGTCCGATATTACCTGTGTGACACATGGATATGTGATGTCTCATCCAGATTTGAATGAAGCTGGCTTAACAGGAGGATTGGTTCTACAGTTGAGAAAGATTAAAATATGGCTTTAACAGCCTGAAAAAGATGTCAAATATACTGTAGATTTACTTGGACATTTTAGCCTTTAATTTTAAAATCCTACATCAGAATGGTCCGATATTACCTGTGTGACACCATGGATATGTGATGTCTCACCCAGATGTGAATGAAGCTGGCTTAACAGGAGGAATTGGTTCTACAGTTGCCTGAAAAAGAGTAAAATATGGCTTTAACAGCCTGAAAAAGATGTCAAATATACTGTAGATTTACTTGGACATTTTAGCCTTTATTTTAAAATCATACATCAGAATGGTCCGATATTACCTGTGTGTCACATGGATATGTGATGTCTCACCCAGACTTGAATGAAGCTGGATTAACAGGAGGATTGGTTCTACAGTTGCCTGAAAAAGAGTAAAATATGGCTTTAACAGCCTGAAAAAGATGTCAAATATACTGTAGATTTACTTGGACATTTTAGCCTTTAATTTTAAAATCCTACATCAGAATGGTCCGATATTACCTGTGTGACACATGGATATGTGTTGTCTTCCAGACTTGAATGAAGCTGGTTTAACAGGAGGATTGTTCTACAGTTGCCTGGAAAAGAGTAAATACATGGCTTTAACAGCCTGAAAAAGATGTCAAATATACTGTGATTTACTTGGACATTTTAGCCTTTAATTTTAAAATCCTACATCAGAATGGTCCGATATTACCTGTGTGACACATGGATATGTGATGTCTCACCCAGACTTGGAATGAAGCTGGCTTAACAGAGAAATTGGTTCTACAGTTGCCTGAAAAAGAGTAAAATATGGCTTTAACAGCCTGAAAAGATGTCAAATATACTGTAGATTTACTTGGACATTTTAGCCTTTAATTTTAAAATCCTACATCAGAATGGTCCGATATTACCTGTGTGACACCATGGATATGTGATGTCTCAACCAGATGTGAATGAAGCTGGCTTAACAGGAGGATTTGGTTCTACAGTTGCCTGAAAAGAGTAAAATATGGCTTTAACAGCCTGAAAAAGATGTCAAATATACTGTAGATTTACTGTACATTTTAGCCTTTAATTTTAAATCCCACATCAGAATGGTCCAATATTACCTGGTGACACATGGATATGTGATGTCTCACCCAGACTTGGAATGAAGCTGGCTTAACAGGAGGAATTGGTTCTACAGTTGCTGGAAAAGAGTAAAATATGGCTTTAACAGCCTGAAAAAGATGTCAAATATACTGTAGATTTACTGGACATTTTAGCCTTTATTTTTAAAAATCTACATCAGAATGGTCTGATATTACCTGTGTGTCACCATGGATATGTGATGTTCACCCAGACTTGAAATGAAGCTGGATTAACAGGAGAAATTGGTCTACAGTTGCCTGAAAAAGAGTAAAATATGGCTTTTAACAGCCTGAAAAGATGTCAAATATACTGTAGATTTACCTGGACATTTTAGCCTTTAATTTTAAAATCCTACATCAGAATGGTCCGATATTACCTGTGTGACACATGGATATGTGATGTCTCACCCAGACTTGGAATGAAGCTGGCTTAACAGGAGGATTTGGTTCTACAGTTGCCTGAAAAAGAGTAAAATATGGCTTTAACAGCCTGAAAAGATGTCAAATATAATGTAGATTTACTTGGACATTTTAGCCTTTAATTTTAAAATCCTACATCAGAATGGTCCGATATTACTTGTGTGACACCATGGATATGTGATGATGTCTCACCCAGATGTGAATGAAGCTGGTTTAACCCTCCTAGCCCTGCCATTTTTACAGTTCATTGTCCGTCTGGATTTACTTTATATAAAAAAGCTTAAACACCAACCCTGTTGTCTACAGTCAAGATATGAACATCATTTTTTTCAGGACAAACTGGGTTATTAGAATATTTGGGCTGCAGAGCTCACCTGCATGTTAAAAATGGTTGTAGGACCTTAAAGACAAATAAATAAACAAACGAACATGAATCTTCCAGATATGTATTGATATCACACACAGACAACAAAACCTAAGCCATTTTATACTTTAAAACACTTCTCATGTCTTGGGAGTCACATTGTGAAGAATAATCATTATAACTTATACAGTTGACAAAATACATGCATTTTTTCAAAGAAAGTCAATACGTTTTGCCCTCATTATTTCATTTATGCCAATAATCAACATATAATGTCACATTTATTGATATTACACCTTACAGCAATGCTACACAAGCAATTGTGTACTAAAACAGTTCTCCTATTGGCTTCCATACAACCGTTTGGTCTTCCATACAGCCTCTTTGGCCTTCCATACTCTTGGGTGACGTTGTCTCCCATATATGGGCATGCACCCACATATGGAGTCCTTGACTTCCGTCAGGACTTGACACTTGCTAGCGGCAGAATTCGACGGAAATCAGAATTATGGGACAAAAGTGGATAAATCTTGGATGTAAAGGATTTAATGCTCAACGAACCCCAAAAAGGCAGAAGTTCCAGGCTGATAGAAAAATCACCTGTAGAGGCTAGAAGGACCGAAAGACTCAGAACCACAAACTCGTTACGTTTAGCCACAACTTCGGCGAGTTTCTATGTGTTATAGATGGTTAATGATTGAACTATGAATCAGAGGTGCTTAGGCTCAGGGGCTAGTCTCTTGGGTTCAGAGGGTTAACAGGAGGAATTGGTTCTACAGTTGCCTGAAAAGAGTAAAATATGGCTTTAACAGCCTGGAAAAGATGTCAAATATACTGATTTATTTGGACATTTTAGCCTTTTTATTTTAAAATCCTACATCAGAATGGTCCGATATTACCTGTGTGACACATGGATATGTGATGTCTCACACCCAGTGGAATGAAGCTGGCTTAACAGGAGAATTGGTTCTACAGTTGCCTGAAAAAGAGTAAATATGGCTTTAAGTGCCTGAAAATATATAAATATACTGTAGATTTACTTGGACATTTTAGCCTTTAATTTTAAAAAAATCACTGAATGGTCCCATATGACCTGTGTGACACCATGGATAAGTGATGCTCACCCAGACTTGGAATGAAGCTGGTTTAACAGGAGGAATTGGTTCTACAGTTGCCTGAAAAAGAGTAAAATATGGCTTTAACAGCCTGAAAAAGATGTCAAATATACTGTGATTTACTTGGACATTTTAGCCTTTAATTTTAAAAATACATCAGAATGGTCCGATATTACCTGTGTGAGACATGGATATGTGATGTCTCACCCAGACTTGGAATCAAGCTGGTTTAACAGGAGGATTCCGTTCTACAGTTGCCTGAAAAAGAGTAAAATATGGCTTTAACAGCCTGAAAAGATGTAAAATATACTGTAGATTTACTTGGACATTTTAGCCTTTAATTTTAAAATCCTACATCAGAATGGTCCCATATAACCTGTGTGACACACTGGATAAGTGATGTCTCACTCCAGACTTGGAATGAAGCTGGCTTAAAAGGCAAGGCAAGGCAAGGCAGTTCATTTATACAGCATTGCTTCAGCAACAGGGCAATCCAAAGTGCTTTACACAAAAACAGTTAAAAGAAAACAAAACCGATAAAACACAGAAGAAACAGTTTAAAAAAAAAAAAAATATATATATATATATATATATATATATATATATATATAAAACAATAAAACACAAGAATAAAAGTTACAAAGCAGTATAAAAGAAAGAAATGAACACATAATTTAAAGAAAGGCAACATCGAAAAGAAAGGTCTCAGCATTATTGATTTAAAGAACCCAAGAGTACAGCAGACCTGCAGGTTTCTGGGAGTTTATTCCAGATGAGGAGCATAGAAACTGAACGCTTCTTTCCCTGTTTAGTTAATGACTTGAACAGACAGTAGACCTGTCCCAGATGACCTTAGAGGTCTGGGGGTCATAGTGTACTAGCAGATCAGAAATGTATTTTGGCCCTAAACCGTTTAGTGATTTATAAACTAGCAAAGAACTTTGAAATCAATTTGGGGCACAGGAATAGTGTAAGGACTTCAGAACTGGAGTGATGTGATCCAGTCTCTTGGTCTTAGTGAGGACTCGAGCAGCAGCGTTCTGAATCAGCTGCAGCTGTCTGATTGATTTTTAGGAGACCTGTAAAGACTCTACAGTAGTCAAGTCTACTGAAGATGAAAGCATGGACAAGTTTCCAAATCCTGTTGACACATGTCCTTTAACCCTTGATATATTCTTCTTAAGGTGATAATAGGCTGACTTTGTAATTGTCTTTATGGCTGTTAAAATTGGTCAGAGTCCATGACTACACCAAGATTTCTGGCTTGTCTGTTGTTTTTAACATTACTGTTGCTTGAAGCTGAGCGCAAACTTTTAATCTTTCCTCTTTTGCTCCAAAAACAACCACCTCAGTTTTTCCTCATTTAATTTACAGAGTTTTAGCACATCCAGCTGACTTGTTCAATACACTTAGTCTGGTTTTTAGTATTGGACTATAGTCCTCATGGCAGGTTATGTAAATTTGTGTGTCATCCGTGATAACTATGGTAACTTATTTTGTTGTTTTCCATAATCTGAGCAGTGGAAGCATGTAGATGTTAAACAGAAGAGGCCCCAGAATGGAGCCTTGGGGAACTCCACGTCATATTTGTACGCGCCAGATGTATAATTACCTATTGACACAAAGTAATCCCTATTCTGTAAGTAGATTCAAACCAGTTTAGTACTGTGCCAGAAAGGCCAACCCAGTTTTCCAATCGGTCTAGTAATAGGGTTTGGAACAATTTTAAAATGCAGCACTGAGATCAAGTAATACTAAGACTGAAATTTTGCCATTATCTGTGTTAAGGTGGATGTCATTAAAGACCTTAACGAGCCGCTCAGTGCTGTGGTGTGGCCGGAACCCAAATGAAAGGTATCAAAGCTGTTGTTTAGTGACAAGAAATAATTGAGTTGGTTAAAAACTGCTTTTTTCAATGATTTTACTTAAGAACGAAGGTTTGATATTGGCCTATAGTTGCTCATTAGGGATGTGTCTAGATTGTTCTTTTTAAGAGTGGCTTGATTACTGCAGTTTTCAAGGCCTGTGGAAAGATTCCTGAAAGAAGAGATGTGTTCACAATCTGTAGAAGATCAGAAGACAAACAATTCAAGACATTTTGGAAACACCGTTGTAGAATATCAAGGCAACAGGAGGAAGCAGATGTTGTATAATGTCCTCCAGGTTTTTATGGTTGATCGATGAAACTCAGTCATTGGAACTACTTCTGCTTGAACACTGTGACAACACACATCCTGTACTTGATATGGAGGCACTAACTGTTTGTCTAATCTTTTGAATTTTTTTCTTTGAAGAAGGAGGCAAAGTCATTGCAGGCCTGGAAGATAAAAGTTCAGATGCTACTGGTACTGGAGGTTTGTTAACCTATCGACAGTAGCAAACAAAGAACGGAATTATTATTGTTTCTGAGATAATATCAGAGAAGGACCGCATTGCATTCTCAGTTCCAAATTATAAATCGAAGTCTCTTATAGGTGTTATGATGGACCAGGAGATTTGTTTTTCGCCACCTTCTGCTCAGCTTTTGACACTCTCTTTTTCTGTTCTCACCAGTGGGACATTTTCCATGGAGACCTTCTTACAAAGACAACTTTGACCTAGAGGAGGAATTGGTCTCTACAGTTGCTGGAAAAAGAGTAAAATATGGCTTTAACAGCCTGGAAAAGATGTCAAATAAACTGTAGATTTACCTGACATTTTAGCCTTTAATTTTAAAATCCTACATCAGAATGGTCCGATATTACCTGTGTGACACAGTGGATATGATGTCTCACCCAGATGTGGAATTAAGCTGGCTTAACAGGAGGAATTGGTTCTACAGCTGCCTGAAAAGAGTAAAATATGGCTTTAACAGCCTGAAAAAGATGTCAAATAAACTGTAGATTTACCTGGACATTTTAGCCTTTATTTTTAAAATCATACATCAAATGTCTGATGTTACCTGAGTGTCACACTGGATATGTGATGTCTCCCAGACTTGAAATGAAGCTGATTAACAGGAGGAATTGGTTCTACAGTTGCCTGAAAAAGAGTAAAATATGGCTTAACAGCCTGAAAAAGATGTCAAATATACTGTAGATTTACCTGGACATTTTAGCCTTTAATTTTAAAATCCTACATCAGAATGGTCCGATATTACCTGTGTGACACAGTGGATATGTGATGTCTCACCCAGATGTGGAATGAAGCTGGCTTAACAGGAGGAATTGGTTCTAAAGTTGCCTGAAAAGAGTAAAATATGGCTTTAACAGCCTGAAAAAGATGTCAAATAAACTGATTTACTTGGACATTTTAGCCTTTAATTTTAAAATCCTACATCAGAATGGTCCATATTACCTGTGTGACACAGTGATATGTGATGTCTCACCCAGATGTGGAATGAAGCTGGCTTAACAGGAGGAATTGGTTCTACAGTTGCCTGAAAAAGAGTAAAATATGGCTTTAAGTGCCTGAAAAATATGTAAAATATACTGTAGATTTACTTGCTCATTTTCGCCTTTAATTTTAAAATCCTACGAAGAATGGTCCGCTACCTGAGTGACACAGTGGATATGTGATGTCTTACCCAGACATGGAATGATGCTGGCTTAACAGGAGGAATTGGTTCTACAGTTGCCTGAAAAAGAGTAAAATATGGCTTTAAGTGCCTGAAAAATATGTAAAATATACTGTAGATTTACTTGCTCATTTTCGCCTTTAATTTTAAAATCCTACATCAGTATGGTCCCATATAACCTGTGTGACACACTGGATAAGTGATGTCTCACCCAGACTTGGAATGATGCTGGCTTAAAAGGAGGAATTGGTTCTACAGTTGCTGGAAAAAGAGTAAAATATGGCTTCAACAGCCTGAAAAAGATGTCAAATATACTGTAGATTTACCTGGACATTTTAGCATTTATTTTTAAAATCATACATCAGAAATGTCTGATGTTACCTGAGTGTCACACTGGATATGTGATGTCCCACCCAGATGTGGAATGAAGCTAGCTTAACAGGAGGAATTGGTTCTACAGTTGCCTGAAAAAGAGTAAAATATGGCTTTAACAGCCTGAAAAAGATGTCAAATAAACTGATTTACTTGGACATTTTAGCCTTTAATTTTAAAATCCTACATCAGAATGGTCCGATATTACCTGTGTGACACATTGGATATGTGATGTCTCATCCAGATTTGGAATGAAGCTGGCTTAACAGGAGGAATTGGTTCTACAGTTGCTGGAGAAAGATTAAAATATGGCTTTAACAGCCTGAAAAAGATGTCAAATAAACTGATTTACTTGGACATTTTAGCCTTTATTTTTAAAATCCTACATCAGAATGGTCCGATATTACCTGTGTGACACAGTGGATATGTGATGTCTCACCCAGATGTGGAATGAAGCTGGCTTAACAGGAGGAATTGGTTCTACAGTTGCCTGAAAGAGTAAAATATAGCTTTAACAGCCTGAAAAAGATGTCAAATAAACTGATTTACTTGGAAATTGTAGCCTTTAATTTTAAAATCCTACATCAGAATGGTCCGATATTACCTGTGTGACACAGTGGATATGTGATGTCTCACCCAGATGTTGAATGAAGCTGGCTTAACAGGAGGAATTGGTTCTACAGTTGCCTGAAAAAGAGTAAAATATGGCTTTAACAGCCTGAAAAAGATGTCAAATATACTGTAGATTTACCTGGACATTTTAGCCTTTAATTTTAAAATCCTACATAAGAATGGTCCGATATTACCTGTGTGACACAGTGGATATGTGATGTCTCACCCAGATGTGGAATGAAGCTGGCTTAACAGGAGGAATTGGTTCTACAGTTGCCTGAAAAAGAGTAAAATATGGCTTTAACAGCCTGAAAAAGATGTCAAATAAACTGATTTACTTGGAAATTTTAGCCTTTAATTTTAAAATCCTACATCAGAATGGTCCGATATTACCTGTGTGACACAGTGGATATGTGATGTCTCACCCAGATGTGGAATGAAGCTGGTTTAACAGGAGGAATTGGTTCTACAGTTGCCTGAAAAAGAGTAAAATATGGCTTTAACAGCCTGAAAAAGATGTCAAATAAACTGTAGATTTACCTGGACATTTTAGCCTTTATTTTAAAATCATACATCAGAAATGTCTGATGTTACCTGAGTGTCACACTGGATATGTGATGTCTCACCCAGACTTGAAATGAAGCTGGATTAACAGGAGGAATTGGTTCTACAGTTGCCTGAAAAAGAGTAAAATATGGCTTTAACAGCCTGAAAAAGATGTCAAATATACTGTAGATTTACCTGGACATTTTAGCCTTTAATTTTAAAATCCTACATCAGAATGGTCCGATATTACCTGAGTGACACAGTGGATATGTGATGTCTTACCCAGACTTGGAATGATGCTGGCTTAACAGGAGGAATTGGTTCTACAGTTGCCTGAAAAAGAGTAAAATATGGCTTTAACAGCCTGAAAAAGATGTCAAATAAACTGATTTACTTGGACATTTTAGCCTTTAATTTTAAAATCCTACATCAGAATGGTCCGATATTACCTGTGTGACACAGTGGATATGTGATGTCTCATCCAGATTTGGAATGAAGCTGGCTTAACAGGAGGAATTGGTTCTACAGTTGCTGGAGAAAGATTAAAATATGGCTTTAACAGCCTGAAAAAGATGTCAAATAAACTGATTTACTTGGACATTTTAGCCTTTAATTTTAAAATCCTACATCAGAATGGTCCGATATTACTGTGTTGACACAGTGGATATGTGATGTCTCACCCAGATGTGGAATGAAGCTGGCTTAACAGGAGGAATTGGTTCTACAGTTGCCTGAAAAAGAGTAAAATATGGCTTTAACAGCCTGAAAAAGATGTCAAATATACTGTAGATTTACCTGGACATTTTAGCCTTTATTTTTAAAATCATACATCAGAAATGTCTGATGTTACCTGAGTGTCACACTGGATATGTGATGTCTCACCCAGACTTGAAATGAAGCTGGATTAACAGGAGGAATTGGTTCTACAGTTGCCTGAAAAGAGTAAATATATGGCTTTAACAGCCTGAAAAAGATGTCAAATATACTGTAGATTTACTGGACATTTTAGCCTTTAATTTTAAAATCCTACATCAGAATGGTCCGATATTACCTGAGTGACACAGTGGATATGTGTTGTCTTACCCAGACTTGGAATGATGCTGGCTTAACAGGAGGAATTGGTTCTACAATTGCCTGGAGAAGAGTAAAATATGGCTTTAATAGCCTGAAAAAGATGTCAAATAAACTGATTTACTTGGACATTTTAGCCTTTAATTTTAAAATCCTACATCAGAATGGTCCGATATTACCTGAGTGTTACACTGGATATGTGATGTCTCACCCAGAATTGGAATGATGCTGGCTTAACAGGAGAAATTGGTTCTACAGTTGCCTGAAAAAGAGTAAAATATGGCTTTAACAGCCTGAAAAAGATGTCAAATAAACTAATTTACTTGGAAATTTTAGCCTTTAATTTTAAAATCCTACATCAGAAAGGTCCGATATTACCTGTGTGACACAGTGGATATGTGATGTCTCAACCAGATGTGGAATGAAGCTGGCTTAACCGGAGGAATTGGTTCTACAGTTGCCTGAAAAAGAGTAAAATATGGCTTTAACAGCCTGAAAAAGATGTCAAATATACTGTAGATTTAGCTGTACATTTTAGCCTTTAATTTTAAAATCCTACATCAGAATGGTCCGATATTACCTGGGTGACACAGTGGATATGTGATGTCTCACCCAGATGTGGAATGAAGCTGGTTTAACAGGAGGAATTGGTTCTACAGTTGCTGGAAAAAGAGTAAAATATGGCTTCAACAGCCTGAAAAAGATGTCAAATATACTGTAGATTTAACTGGACATTTTAGCCTTTATTTTTAAAATCATACATCAGAAATGTCTGATGTTACCTGAGTGTCACACTGGATATGTGATGTCTCACCCAGACTTGAAATGAAGCTGGATTAACAGGAGAAATTGGTTCTACAGTTGCCTGAAAAAGAGTAAAATATGGCTTTAACAGCCTGAAAAAGATGTCAAATATACTGTAGATTTACCTGGACATTTTAGCCTTTAATTTTAAAATCCTACATCAGAATGGTCCGATATTACCTGTGTGACACAGTGGATATGTGATGTCTCACCCAGATGTGGAATGAAGATGGCTTAACAGGATGAATTGGTTCTACAGTTGCCTGAAAAAGAGTAAAATATGTCTTTAACAGCCTGAAAAAGATGTCAAATAAATTGATTTACTTGGAAATTTTAGCCTTTAATTTTAAAATCCTACATCAGAATGGTCCGATATTACTTGTGTGAGACAGTGGATATGTGATGTCTCACCCAGATGTGGAATGAAGCTGGTTTAACCCTCCTAGCCCTAAGGCCATTTTTACAGTTCATTGTCCGTCTGGATTTATTTTATAAAAAGCTAAACACCAACCCTGTTGTCTACAGTCAAGATACATGAAACATCATTTTTTTCAGGACAAACTGGGTTATTAGAATATTTGGGCTGCAGTGAGTCACCTGCATGTTAAAAATGGTTGTAGGACCTTAAAGACAAATAAATAAACAAAACGGAACATGAATCTTCCAGATATGTATTGATATCACACACAGATCAATAAAACCTAAGCCATTTTACTCTCTAAAACACTTCTCATATGTCTTGGGAGTCACATTGTGAAGAAATAATCATTATAACTTATACAGTTGACAAAATACATGCATTTTTCAAAGAAAGTCAAGGCGCTTTGGCCCTCATGACATTTACTTATGCCAATAATTACACATAATGTCATATTTATTGATATTACACCCACAGCAATGCCACAAGCAATTGTGTGTCTAAAACAGTTCTCCTATTGGCCTTCCATACAACCGTTTGGCCTTCCATACAGCCTTTTGGCCTTCCATACTCTTTGGGTGATGTTTTCCCCACATGGGCATGCACCCCATATATGAGTCCTTGACTCGCACACAAAGGACGGACGGCGCTAGCGGCAGAACTTGGCAACGATGAATTATGGACAAAAAGTGGACAACTTGGATGTAAAGTATGGATTTAATGCTCAACGAACCCCAAAAAGGCAGAAGTTCCAGGCTGGATAGAAAATCACCTGTAGAGGCTAGAAGGACCCGAAAAGACCTCCGTAACCACCAACTCGTTAGCGTTTAGCCACAATTTTCAAGAGTTTCTATGTGTTATAGATGGTTAATGATTGAACTATGAATCAGAGGTGCTTTTAGGCTCGGTGAAGCTCCCGGGTTCAGAGGGTTAACAGGAGGAATTGGTTCTACAGTTGCCTGAAAAAGAGTAAAATATGGCTTTAACAGCCTGAAAAAGATGTCAAATAAACTGATTTACTTGGACATTTTAGCCTTTATTTTTAAAATCCTACATCAGAATGGTCCGATATTACCTGTGTGACACAGTGGATATGTGATGTCTCACCCAGATGTGGAATGAAGCTGGCTTAACAGGAGGAATTGGTTCTACAGTTGCCTGAAAAAGAGTAAAATATGGCTTTAAGTGCCTGAAAATATATAAATATACTGTAGATTTACTTGCTCATTTTCGCCTTTAATTTTAAAATCCTACATCAGTATGGTCCCATATAACCTGTGTGACACACTGGATAAGTGATGTCTCACCCAGACTTGGAATGATGCTGGCTTAACAGGAGGAATTGGTTCTACAGTTGCCTGAAAAAGAGTAAAATATGTCTTTAACAGCCTGAAAAAGATGTCAAATAAACTGATTTACTTGGACATTTTAGCCTTTAATTTTAAAATCCTACATCAGAATGGTCCGATATTACCTGTGTGAGACAGTGGATATGTGATGTCTCACCCAGATGTGGAATCAAGCTGGCTTAACAGGAGGAATTGGTTCTACAGTTGCCTGAAAAAGAGTAAAATATGGCTTTAAGTGCCTGAAAAATATGTAAAATATACTGTAGATTTACTTGCTCATTTTCGCCTTTAATTTTAAAATCCTACATCAGTATGGTCCCATATAACCTGTGTGACACACTGGATAAGTGATGTCTCACCCAGACTTGGAATGATGCTGGCTTAAAAGGCAAGGCAAGGCAAGGCAGCTTCATTTATATAGCACATTTCAGCAACAGGGCAATTCAAAGTGCTTTACACAAAAACAGTTAAAAGAAAATAAAACCGATAAAACACAGAAGAAACAGTTTAAAAAAAAATATATATATATATATATATATATATATATATATATATATATATATATATATATATATATAAACAAATAAACACAAGAATAAAAGTTACAGTGCAGTATAAAAGAAAGAAATGAACATAATTTAAAGAAAGGCAACATCGAAAAGAAAGGTCTTCAGCATTGATTTAAAAGAACTAAGAGTAGCAGCAGACCTGCAGGTTTCTGGGAGTTTATTCCAGATGTGAGGAGCATAGAAACTGAACGCTGCTTCCCTGTTTAGTTCTGACTCTAGGAACAGACAGTAGACCTGTCCCAGATGACCTTAGAGGTCTGGGGGTCATAGTGTACTAGCAGATCAGAAATGTATTTTGGCCCTAAACCGTTTAGTGATTTATAAACTAGCAAAGAACTTTGAAATCAATTCTTTGGGGCACAGGAAGCCAGTGTAAGGACTTCAGAACTGGAGTGATGTGATCCAGTCTCTTGGTCTTAGTGAGGACTCGAGCAGCAGCGTTCTGAATCAGCTGCAGCTGTCTGATTGATTTTTAGGGAGACCTGTAAAGACCCGTTACAGTAGTCAAGTCTACTGAAGATGAAAGCATGGACAAGTTTTTCCAAATCCTGTTGACACATAAGTCCTTTAACCCTTGATATATTCTTAAGGTGATAATAGGCTGACTTTGTAATTGTCTTTATATGGCTGTTAAAATTCAGGTCAGAGTCCATGACTACACCAAGATTTCTGGCTTTGTCTGTTGTTTTTAACATTGTTGTTTGAAGCTGAGCGCAAACTTTTAATCTTTCCTCTTTTGCTCCAAAAACAACCACCTCAGTTTTTCCCTCATTTAATTTCAGAAAGTTTTGGCACATCCAGCCGTTAATTTGTTCAATACACTTAGTCAGTTTTTGTATTGGACTATAGTCCTCTGGCGATAAGGTTATGTAAATTTGTGTGTCATCCTATAACTATGGTAACTTATTTTGTTGTTTTCCATAATCTGAGCCAGTGGAAGCATGTAGATGTTAAACAGAAGAGGCCCCAGAATGGAGCCTTGGGAACTCCACGCGTCATATTTGTACGCTCAGATGTATAATTACCTATTGACACAAAGTAATCCCTATTCTGTAAGTAGGATTCAAACCAGTTTAGTACTGTGCCAGAAAGGCCAACCCAGTTTTCCAATCGGTCTAGTAATATGTCGTGGTCGACCGTATCAAATGCAGCACTGAGATCAAGTAATACTAAGACTGAAATTTTGCCATTATCTGTGTTAAGGTGGATGTCATTAAAGACCTTAACAGAGCCGCCTCAGTGTTGTGGTGTGGTCGGAAACCCGACTGAAAGGTATCAAAGCTGTTGTTTAGTGACAAGAAATAATTGAGTTGTTGAAAAACTGCTTTTTCAATGATTTTACTTAAGAACGGAAGGTTTGATATTGGCCTATAGTTGCTCATTAGGGATGTGTCTAGATTGTTCTTTTTAAGAGTGGCTTGATTACTGCAGTTTTCAAGGCCTGTGGAAAGATTCCTGAAAGAAGAGATGTGTTCACAATCTGTAGAAGATCAGAAGACAAACAATTCAAGACATTTTTGAAAACACCCGTTGGTAGAATATCAAGGCAACAGGAGGAAGTTTTCAGATGTTGTATAATGTCCTCCAGGTTTTTATGGTTAATCGCATGAAACTCAGTCATATTGGAACTACTTCTGCTTGAACACTGTGACAACACACATCCTGTACTTGATATGGAGGCACTAACTGTTTGTCTAATCTTTTGAATTTTTCTTTGAAGAAGGAGGCAAAGTCATTGCAGGCCTTGGAAGATAAAGTTCAGATGCTACTGGTACTGGAGGGTTTGTTAACCTATCGACAGTAGCAAACAAAGCACGTGAATTATTATTGTTTCTAGAGATAATATCAGAGAAGAAGGACCGCCTTGCATTCCTCAGTTCCAAATTATAAATGCGAAGTCTCTCTTTATAGGTGTTATGATGGACCAGGAGATTTGTTTTTCGCCACCTTCGCTCAGCTTTTCGACACTCTTTTCTGTTCTCACCAGGGACATTTCTCCATGGAGACCTTTTCATAAGAGACAACTTTGACCTTAGAGGAGGAATTGGTCTACAGTTGCTGGAAAAAGAGTAAAATATGGCTTAACAGCCTGAAAAAGATGTCAAATAAACTGTAGATTTACCTGACATTTTAGCCTTTAATTTTAAAATCCTACATCAGAATGGTCCGATATTACCTGTGTGACACAGTGGATATGTGATGTCTCACCCAGATGTGGAATGAAGCTGGCTTAACAGGAGGAATTGGTTCTACAGTTGCCTGAAAAAGAGTAAAATATGGCTTTAACAGCCTGAAAAAGATGTCAAATAAACTGTAGATTTACCTGGACATTTTAGCCTTTATTTTTAAAATCATACATCAGAAATGTCTGATGTTACCTGAGTGTCACACTGGATATGTGATGTCTCACCCAGACTTGAAATGAAGCTGGATTAACAGGAGGAATTGGTTCTACAGTTGCCTGAAAAAGAGTAAAATATGGCTTTAACAGCCTGAAAAAGATGTCAAATATACTGTAGATTTACCTGGACATTTTAGCCTTTAATTTTAAAATCCTACATCAGAATGGTCCGATATTACCTGTGTGACACAGTGGATATGTGATGTCTCACCCAGATGTGGAATGAAGCTGGCTTAACAGGAGGAATTGGTTCTACAGTTGCCTGAAAAGAGTAAAATATGGCTTTAACAGCCTGAAAAAGATGTCAAACAAACTGATTTACTGGACATTTTAGCTTTAATTTTAAAATCACACATCAGAATGGTCTGATATTACCTGTGTGACACAGGATATGTGATGTGTCTCACCCAGATGGAATGAAGCTGGCTTAACAGGAGGAATTGGTTCTACAGTTGCCTGAAAAAGAGTAAAATATGGCTTTAAGTGCCTGAAAAATATGTAAAATATACTGTAGATTTACTTACTCATTTTCGCCTTTAATTTTAAAATCCTACTTTAGAATGGTCCGATATTACCTGAGTGACACAGTGGATATGTGATGTCTTACCCAGACATGGAATGATGCTGGCTTAACAGGAGGAATTGGTTCTACAGTTGCCTGAAAAAGAGCAAAATATGGCTTTAAGTGCCTGAAAAATATGTAAAATATACTGTAGATTTACTGCTCATTTTCGCCTTTAATTTTAAAATCCACACATCAGAGATGGTCCCATATAACCTGTGTGACACACTGATAAGTGATGTATCACCCAGACTTGGAAATGATGCTGGCTTGTGCTGAGGAATTGTCTTCTATAGTTGCTGGAAAAGAGTAAAATATGGCTTTAACAGCCTGAAAAAGATGTCAAATATACTGTAGATTTACCTTGACATTTTAGCATTTATTTTTAAAATCACAGATCAGAAATGTCTGATATTACCTGAGTGTCACATGGATATGTGATGTCCCACCCAGATGTGGAATGAAGCTGGCTAACAGGAGGAATTGGTTCTACAGTTGCTGGAGAAAGATTAAATATGGCTTTAACAGCCTGAAAAAGACAAATAAACTGATTTACTTGGACATTTTAGCCTTTATTTTTAAAATCCTAC
>JABXJD010000843.1:0-17500 GCA_013375575.1 Percina caprodes
AATGAAGGAACTCTCTGCTGAGTTCAATGACACCTCACACAAGACTCTACGTCACGGTTCATTATCTGTGAAAGGGGCGTGGCCGCATCATAGGGGCGGGTCAAACATCACCAATGAAAAGGAAGTCTCTGCTGAGTTCAATGACACCTCACACAAGACTCTACGTCATACGGTTCATTATCTGTGAAAGGGGCGTGGCCGCATCATAGGGGCGGGTCAAACATCACCAATGAAGAAGGAAGTCTCTGCTGAGTTCATTGACACCTCACACAAGATTCTACCTTAAACGGTTCAAATGTTATGAAAGTGGGCGTGGCTTACGCATAGGGGGCGGGCCAAACCATCACCAATAAAGAAGGAAGTCTCTGCTGAGTTCATTGACACCTCACACAAAGCTATACCTTAAACGGTTCAAATGTTATGAAAGGGGGCGTGGCCTGAGTGACTGGGCGTGGTCAAAATATAGGGGCCGCCTCAGTATCACATGTAGACCACACATTCTAAGTTTCATGTAAATCGGATGATGTTTGTCATATAAGGCATATTTCCTGTTGCCAGATGGTGGCGCTGTCTCCAAAAGTCCATATTGGCCTGTAGGTGTCCTCAGGCCTGGACTCTTGGTGATTGTGGGAAATTTCAAGCAGATACGACAACACGCTGTAGTTACAGCCACTTTCTCCTTCATCGCTAAACACTCAAAATGGCCGCCATGCCACGCCCACACCGTTGGGAAAAGTTTTTCTTTTAATAACTTTTCATCTTCAACATCTTAAGATGACACACACCAAGTTTGAAGTTGATCGGATGAAAGCTCTAGGAGGAGTTCGTTAAAGTATAGCACCTTGTCTTTTAGGCCTACTTCCTGTTGCCACTAGGGGCGCTATGACTTTGAGCCAATAGCGGCGTGTATGTCGTCAGGGCGGACTCTGATGAATCCTGACAAGTTTCGATCCAATCGGACACGTACGCTCAAGTTACACCCACTTCCTGTTTTGGTGGCGAATCGCACAAAATGGCCGCCCGCCACGGCCACGCCCTATGACGAAAAGTTTTTCTTTTAATAACTTTTCATCGTTAACATAAGAAGATGACACACACCAAGTTTGAAGCTGATTGGATGAAAGCTCTAGGAGGAGTTCGTTAAAGTACGACACGTGGAAATGGCCAAAATCGCACTAATTTCGAACATTCAATACAAAATGGCGGACTTCCTGTTGGGTTTAGGGGGCTACAATGGAGTTTTATGTCCGTCCTGCCATGCTACATATGTGTACCAAGTTTCGTGAGTCTACGTTAAACGTACTGCAGGGGCTGAATTTTCAAATTTTGTAGGGGCGCTAGCGAGCCATTTTGTGCGCCTATTCCCAAAACCATTAAAATACGTAAATTTTCACCAGACTTGATGCGACCGCCAAATATGGTGAGTTTTTGAATATGATAAGTCCCCCAAAAGGCAATTCATTTGCCGGATAAAAGAAAGAATAATAATAATTAAAGCTGCAAGCAGCGATGAGCGGGCCTCGCTAACCTGCGCGAGTCGGGGATACTGGCGGACGCCTCTCCTTGCGGCCGTGCATTTGCGCGTCACTCAGACACTGAATCGTCGCCAATGAAAATGGAACTCCCTGCTGAGTTCAATGACACCTCACACAAGACTCTACGTCATACGGTTCATTATCTGTGAAAGGGGCGTGGCCGCATCATAGGGGGCAGGTCAAACATCACCAATGAAAAGGAACTCTCTGCTGAGTTCAATGACACCTCACACAAGATTCTATATCATACGGTTCATTATCTGTGAAAGGGGCGTGGCCGCATCATGGGGGGGGGGTCAAACATCACCAATGAAAAGGAAGTCTCTGCTGAGTTCATTGACACCTCACACAAGACTGTACCTTATACGGTTCATTATGTGTGAAAGGGGCGTGGCCGCATCATGGGGCGGGTCAAACCATCACCAATGAAAAAGGAAGTCTCTGCTGAGTTCATTGACACCTCACACAAAGCTATACCTTAAACGGTTCAAATGTTATGAAAGGGGGCGTGGCCTGATGACTGGGCGTGGTCAAATTATAGGGGCCGCCTCAGCATCACATGTAGACCACACATTCTAAGTTTCATGTAAATCGGATGATGTTTGTCATATAAGGCATATTTCCTGTTGCCAGATGGTGGCGCTGTCTCCAAAAGTCCATATTGGCCTGTAGGTGTCCTCAGGCCTGGACTCTTGGTGATTGTGGGAAATTTCAAGCAGATACGACAACGTACGCTGTAGTTACAGCCACTTTCTCCTTCATCGCTAAACACTCAAAATGGCCGCCATGCCACGCCCACACCGTTGGACGAAAAGTTTTTCTTTTAATAACTTTTCATCGTCAACATCTTAAGATGACACACACCAAGTTTGAAGTTGATCAGATGAAAGCTCTAGGAGGAGTTCGTTAAAGTATAGCACCTTGTCTTTTAGGCCTACTTCCTGTTGCCACTAGGGGCGCTATGACTTTGAGCCAATAGCGGCGTGTAGATGTCGTCAGGGCGGACTCTGATGAATCCTGACAAGTTTCGACCAATCGGACACTGTACGCTCAGTTACACCCACTTCCTGTTTGGTGGCGAATCGCACAAAATGGCCGCCCGCCACGGCCACGCCCTATGACGAAAAGTTTTTCTTTTAATAACTTTTCATCGTTAACATGTTAAGATGACACACACCAAGTTTGAAGCTGATTGGATGAAAGCTCTAGGAGGAGTTCGTTAAAGTACGACACGTGGAAATGGCCAAAATCGCACTAATTTCGAACATTCAATACAAAATGGCGGACTTCCTGTTTGGTTTAGGGGGCTACAATGGAGTTTATGTCCGCCCTGCCATGCTACATATGTGTACCAAGTTTCGTGACTCTACGTTAAACGTAGTGCAGGGGCTGAATTTTCAAATTATTGTAGGGGCGCTAGCGAGCCATTTTGTGCGCCCATTCCCGAAACCATTAAAATACGTAAATTTTCACCAGACTTGATGCGACCGCCAAATATGGTGAGTTTTTGAATATGATAAGTCCCCCAAAAAGGCAATTCATTTGCCGGGAAAAAAAGAATAATAATAATAATTCCTTCAGTTTCAATAGGGCCTTCGCCGCTGTCGGCGCTCGGGCCCTAATAATAATAATAATTCCTTCAGTTCCAATAGGGCCTTCGCCGCTGTAGCGCCTCGGGCCCTAGTCCTTCCCAGTTTCAATAGGGCCTTCGCCGCTGTGGTATCTCGGGCCCTAATAATAATTCCTTCAGTTTCAATAGCCTTCGCCGCTGTGGCGCTGGGCCTAATTAAGCTCTGCGCCCAGTGATGAACGGGCCTGCCTCTTCGCAGGTCGGGGGTACTGGCATAGGCCAATCTTTGCAGTTAATTTGCGCGGCACTCAGACACTGCAAATCATCACCAATGAAGATGGAACTCCCTGCTGTGAGACTCTACATCATACAGCTCATTATCTGTGGAAGGGGGCGTGGCCAAATCACAGGGGCGGGTCAAAGCATCACCAATGAAGAAGGAAGTCTCTGAGTTCAAGACACCTTACACAAGACTGCAGCTTAAACGGTTCAAATGTTATTAAAAGGGCGTGGCCTGGGTGAGTGGGCGTGGTTAAAGTACAGGGGCGCCTCAGTATCACATGTAGACCACACATTCTAAGTTTCATGTAAATCGGATGATGTTTGTCATATAAGGCATATTTCCTGTTGCCAGATGGTGGCGCTGTCTCCAAAAGTCCATATTGGCCTGTAGGTGTCCTCAGGCCTGGACTCTTGGTGATTGGGGAAATTTCAAGCAGATACGACAACTACGCTGTAGTTACAGCCACTTTCTCCTTCATCTGTGTGTGTGTGTGTGTGTGTGTGTGTGTGTGTGTGTGTGTGTGTGTGTGTGTGTGTGTGTCCTTCTGTCTGCTTGTGTGTATCTGTGTGTGTGTGTCATTCTGTCTGCTTGTGTGTATCTGTGTGTGTGTGTGTGTATCTGTGTGCAGTCCTTCTGTCTGCTTGTGTGTATCTGTGTGTGTGTGTGTGTGTGTGTGTGTGTGTCCTTCTGTCTGCTTGTGTGTATCTGTGTGTGTGTGTGTGTGTGTGTGTGTGTGTGTGTGTGTCCTTCTGTCTGCTCTGTACGGTGTTTATGTGGCGCCAATTTTGTGAGTTTTGTACATGCTGAGTCTGACAAAAATGTGCCCAAGTGCTAAATCCACTTAAGGGGGCGCTATAGAGCAACCATACCACTCTCAAGCCTAAATGTGTATTCAGATAAAGAGTTTCATATTCTGCACTGGCTGCAAGATTTGGAGAGTTTTCGTGGATCCTAAGGTCCTCAAAACGTCTTCGGAAAATGAGACATTTAACAAAATTCACCATATTGTAAATTATAATTTTTTTTAGATTTTTTTCTAAAAATAGCTTGATCCAGTTCCAGATGATACGCATGATTGATGAAAAATTGGTTAGATAAATTATGAATTTTTTTTTCAGGGTGCATGTTAGGGGCGCTATGGAGCACTCTGTCTGTGTGTATGTGTGTGTGTGTCCTTCTGTGTGTGTGTGTGTGTGTGTGTGTCTGTGTGTGTGTGTCTGTGTGTGTGTGTCCTTCTGTCTGCTTGTGTGTATCTGTGTGTGTGTGTGTGTGTGTGTGTGTGTGTGTGTGTGTGTTACATTGTAGATTATCACTGAAGGCATCAAAACTATGATGAACATGTGGAATTATGTTCTTAACAACAAAGTAGAAATAACTGAACATGTCATCCTGAAACGTTTAAGCCAATTGCGACTCCACTTGAGGACACATTCAGAGTTTTGGTAATTTTCTGGACCAACTGACCTTCATTTCTTAAAGTAATGATGGCCGCTCGTTTCTCTTCTCTTAGCTGATTGGTTCTTGCCATAATATGAATTCTACCAGTCGTCAATAGGCTGTCGGCTGTGTATCAACCTGACTTCTGATGGTCCCAACTCCATTAATAACGAAAGTCCACTAATTAACCCTGACAAGGCCCACCTGGGGGGACCATTTCAGGTGACTAGCTCATGAAGCTCATTGAGAGAACATTCTCCAGCTATGGTGCTGCAGCATAGTGATTTCATGGGGGGGGGCCGTGCCAGCTGAGTCACACATGACCGACAGCCACAGACTGTCATGCAGTAACACCCAGTGTCATTAAAGGCTCTCCAACATTTTATCTCCATTTAATAAACTAACTATTCAGTCAGATAGGTGTTTGTTGTGAAAGAAATAAAGTTACAATTAAAGCTTTTTATTCAAAATGCAACATCTCATGCAGATGGGATTAATGCTAGATATAATGCAATGTGGGTAATTAATAAAAATAATTCTAACAGCCCCATGTAATGTCCGATTCACTAAAGATTTGGCATGAATGCTCATGTTTGCTATGTGGAACAGCTGTTATATTTGGTGGCAATCGGAATAAATCTTGGCCAGATACATAACTTCTGTTTCAATAGCCGCCTACAGGAAGAATAAAGAATATAAAAAGAAATAAAAAAATTCTAGCGGCGCCATCTAATGGCTTATTGACTCGAAATTTGGCATGGATGCTCACTCCGCTGCGAACAAGTGTGTCATGTTTGGTGGCGATCAGAATAAATCTTGGCCAGATATGCAACTTCCTCTCTCAAGAACCTGACAGGGCGTTGCTACCTTATAACTTGCACAATTTTTGCACTATCAAAATTCTTTGGATAACTTTTCATCATGAGTGTCAGTAGATACTACCTGCAAAGATTCAGGAAGATTGCAGTCACGGCGGAGGAGTTCGACAGAATGTACAACACATGACATTTATTAAATTCAAAATGGCCGCCTTCCGGTTGGGCGGAGCTAATGAAGGTAAATGGGAAATATGTTTGCAATGATTAGAGCAATATGCATATCAAATCTGGTGAAGATCGGAGTAACTATGTCCAAGTTAAGGCCTTTCCACACATTAGGGCGCTATAGTGCCCCCTTACAGGTATGGGCCAAATCACCAAACAGACTCACAAAGCTCCCGGTGTTTATGTGGGCCAATTTTTGTGAGTTTTCGTATATATTGAGTTTGTCGAAAATGTGCCCAAGTGCTAAATCCACGGGGGCGCTATAGAGCAACCATACCACTCTCAAGCCTAAATGTGTATTCAGATGAAAGAGTTTCATATTCTGCACGTGGCTGCAAGATTTGGAGAGTTTTGTGGATCCTAAGGTCCTCAAACACGTCTTTGAAAAGTGAGTCATTTCGCACGAAATTCGCCAAATCGTAAATTTAAATTTTTTATTTTCTAAAAATAGCTTGATACAGTTCCAGATGATACGCATGATCCTGAAAGTTTGAAAGATGAATTATGACTTTTTTTGTCAGGGTGCACATTAGGGGCGCTATGGAGCACTCTGTCATTGTTCGAGCCCAATCACTACAGAATTCTGTCATTTTTATTGGTTTTAAATGTGTGCAAGTTTTTGCAATTTTGCAACACAATAAAGCCCTCAAAAATGACAGACAAAGTGCGGAATAATAATAATAATAATAATTAAAACTGCCTTGCGCAGTGATGACACGGTGCCCTAGCACTCGTGCTGCAATAATCTGGTGATGTACTGCAGTCGGTACTGGCATAGGCCAATCTTTGCAGCAGTTAATTTGCGCGGCACTCAGACACTGCAAATCATCACCAATGAAGATGGAACTCCCTGCTGTAAGACTCTACGTCATACAGCTCATTATCTGTGGAAGGGGGCGTGGCCAAATCACAGGGGCGGGTCAAAGCATCACCAATGAAGAAGGAAGTCTCTGCTGAGTTCAAAGACACCTTACACAAGACTGCAGCTTAAACGGTTCAAATGTTATGAAAGGGGGCGTGGCCTGGGTGAGTGGGCGTGGTCAAAGTACAGGGGTCGCCTCAGTATCACATGTAGACCACACATTCTAAGTTTCATGTAAATCGGATGATGTTTGTCATATAAGGCTATTTCCTGCTGCCAGATGGTGGCGCTGTCTCCAAAGTCCATATTGGCCTGTAGGTGTCCTCAGGCCTGGACTCTTGGTGATTGTGGGAAATTTCAAGCAGATACGACAACTTACGCTGTAGTTACAGCCACTTTCTCCTTCATCTGTGTGTGTGTGTGTGTGTGTGTGTGTGTGTGTGTGTGTGTGTGTGTGTGTGTCCTTCTGTCTGCTTGTGTGTATCTGTGTGTGTGTGTCATTCTGTCTGCTTGTGTGTATCTGTGTGTGTGTGTGTGTGTGTATCTGTGTGAGTCCTTCTGTCTGCTTGTGTGTATCTGTGTGTGTGTGTGTGTGTGTGTGTGTGTGTCCTTCTGTACACTTGTGTGTAGTGTGTGTGTGTGTGTGTGTGTGTGTGTGTGTGTGTGTGTGTCCTTCTGTCTGCTCTGTCTGTTTATGTGGCGCCAATTTTGTGAGTTTTGTACATGCTGAGTCTGACAAAAATGTGGCCAATGCTAAATCCATTAAGGGGGCGCTATAGAGCAACCATACCACTCTCAAGCCTAAATGTGTATTCAGATAAAGAGTTTCATATTCTGCACGTGGCTGCAAGATTTGGAGAGTTTCGTGGATCCTAAGGTCCTCAAAACGTCTTCGGAAAATGAGACATTTCGCACGAAATTCGCCATATCGTAAATTATAATTTTTTAGATTTTTTTCTAAAAATAGCTTGATACAGTTCCAGATGATACGCATGATTGATGAAAAATTGGTTAGATAAATTATGAATTTTTTTCAGGGTGCATGTTAGGGCGCTATGGAGCACTCTCTGTCTGTGTGTATGTGTGTGTGTGTCCTTCTGTCTGCGTGTGTGTGTGTGTGTGTGTGTGTGTGTGTGTGTGTGTGTATGTGTGTGTGTGTCCTTCTGTCTGCTTGTATGTATCTGTGTGTGTGTGTGTGTGTGTGTGTGTGTGTGTGTTACATTGTAGATTATCACTGAAGGCATCAAAACTATGATGAACATGTGGAATTATGTTCTTAACAACAAAGTAGAAATAACTGAACATGTCATCCTGAAACGTTTGAGCCAATTGCGACTCCACTTGAGGACACATTCAGAGTTTTGGTAATTTTCTGGACCAACTGACCTTCATTTCTTAAAGTAATGATGCCGCTCGTTTCTCTTCTCTTAGCTGATTGGTTCTTGCCATAATATGAATTCTACCAGTCGTCCAATAGGCTGTCGGCTGTGTATCAACCTGACTTCTGATGGTCCCAACTCCATTAATAACGAAGAAAGTCCACTAATTAACCCTGACAAGGCCCACCTGGGGGGGGGGGACCATTTCAGGTGACTAGCTCATGAAGCTCATTGAGAGAACATTCTCCAGCTATGGTGCTGCAGCATAGTGATTTCATGGGGGGGGGCCGTGCCAGCTGAGTCACACATGACCGACAGCCACAGACTGTCATGCAGTAACACCCAGTGTCATTAAAGGCTCTCCAACATTTTATCTCCATTTAATAAACTAACTATTCAGTCAGATAGGTGTTTGTTGTGAAAGAAATAAAGTTACAATTAAAGCATTTTATTCAAATGCAACATCTCATGCAGATGGGATTAATGCTAGATATAATGCAATGTGGGTAATTAATAAAAATAATTCTAACAGCCCCATGTAATGTCCGATTCACTAAGATTTGGCATGAATGCTCATATTGCTATGTGGAACAGCTGTTATATTTGGTGGCAATCGGAATAAATCTTGGCCAGATACATAACTTCCTGTTTCAATAGCCGCCTACAGGAAGAATAAAGAATATAAAAAGAAATAAAAAAAATTCTAGCGGCGCCATCTAATGGCTTATTGACTCGAAATTTGGCATGGATGCTCACTCCGCTACGCGAACAAGTGTGTCATGTTTGGTGGCGATCAGAATAAATCTTGGCCAGATATGCAACTTCCTCTCTCAAGAACCCTGACAGGACGTTGCTACCTTATAACTTGCACAATTTTTGCACTATCAAAATTCTTTGGATAACTTTTCATCATGAGTGTCAGTAGATACTACCTGCAAAGATTCAGGAAGATTGCAGTCACGGCGGAGGAGGAGTTCGAAAGAATGTACAACACATGACATTTATTAAATTCAAAATGGCCGCCTTCCGGTTGGGCGGAGCTAATGAAGGTAAATGGGAAATATGTTTGCAATGATTAGAGCAATATGCATATCAAATCTGGTGAAGATCGGAGTAACTATGTCCAAGTTAAGGCCATTCCACACATTAGGGGCGCTATAGAGCCCCCTTACAGGTATGGGCCAAATCACCAAACAGACTCACAAAGCTCCCGGTGTTTATGTGGCGCCAATTTTTGTGAGTTTTCGTATATATTGAGTTTGTCGAAAATGTGCCCAAGTGCTAGGGGGCGCTATAGAGCAACCATACCACTCTCAAGCCTAAATGTGTATTCAGATGAAAGAGTTTCATATTCTGCACGTGGCTGCAAGATTTGGAGAGTTTTCGTGGATCCTAAGGTCCTCAAAAACGTCTTCTGAAAATGAGACATTTCGCACGAAATTCGCCAAATCGTAAATTTAATTTTTTATTTTTTAATAAAAAATAGCTTGATACAGTTCCAGATGATACGCATGATTGATGAAAATTGGTTAGATAAATTATGAAATTTATTTTTTCAGGGTGCACGTTAGGGGGCGCTATGGAGCACTCTGTCATCGCCCGAGCCCAGTCACTACAGAATTCTGTCATTTTTTATTGGTTTTAAATGTGTGCAAGTTTTTGCGAATTTTACAACACGATAAAGCCCTCAAAAATGACAGAGAAGGTGCGGAATAATAATAATAATAATTAAAACTGCACGCAGTGATGAACGGGCCCTCGCCTCTTCGCAGGTCGGGGGTACTGGCATAGGCCAATCTTTGCAGCAGTTAATTTGCGCGGCACTCAGACACTGCAAATCAACACCAACGAAGATGGAACTCCCTGCTGTGAGACTCTACGTCATACAGCTCATTATCTGTGGAAGGGGGCGTGGTCAGATCACAGGGGGGCGGGTCAAAGCATCACCAATGAAGAAGGAAGTCTCTGCTGAGTTCAAAGACACCTTACACAAGACTGCAGCTTAAACGGTACAAATGTTATTAAAAGGGGCGTGGCCTGGGTGAGTGGGCGTGGTTAAAGTACAGGGGCCGCCTCAGTATCACATGTAGACCACACATTCTAAGTTTCATGTAAATCGGATGATGTTTGTCATATAAGGCTGATTTCCTGCTGCCAGATGGTGGCGCTGTCTCCAAAAGTCCATATTGGCCTGTAGGTGTCCTCAGGCCTGGACTCTTGGTGATTGGGGGAAATTTCAAGCAGATACGACAACTTACGTTGTAGTTACAGCCACTTTCTCCTTCATCTGTGTGTGTGTGTGTGTGTGTGTGTGTGTGTGTGTGTGTGAGTGTGAGTGTGTGTGTGTCCTTCTGTCTGCTTGTGTGTATCTGTGTGTGTGTCATTCTGTCTGCTTGTGTGTATCTGTGTGTGTGTGTGTGTGTGTATCTGTGTGAGTCCTTCTGTCTGCTTGTGTGTATCTGTGTGTGTGTGTGTGTGTGTGTGTGTCCTTCTGTCTGCTTGTGTGTATCTGTGTGTGTGTGTGTGTGTGTGTCCTTCTGTCTGCTCTGTACGGTGTTTATGTGGGCGCCAATTTTTGTGAGTTTTTGTACATGCTGAGTCTGACAAATGTGGCCAAGTGCTAAATCCACTTAAGGGGCGCTACAGAGCAACCATACCACTCTCAAGCCTAAATGTGTATTCAGATGAAAGAGTTTCATATTCTGCACGTGGCTGCAAGATTTGGAGAGTTTTCGTGGATCCTAAGGTCCTCAAAACGTCTTCGGAAAATGAGACATTTCGCACGAAATTCGCATATCGTAAATTATAATTTTTTTAGATTTTTTTCTAAAAATAGCTTGATCCAGTTCCAGATGATACGCATGATTGATGAAAAATTGGTTAGATAAATTATGAATTTTTTTTTCAGGGTGCATGTTAGGGGCGCTATGGAGCACTCTGTCTGTGTGTATGTGTGTGTGTGTGTCCTTCTGTCTGCGTGTGTGTGTGTGTGTGTGTGTGTGTGTGTGTGTGTATCTGTGTGTGTGTGTCCTTCTGTCTGCTTGTATGTATCTGTGTGTGTGTGTGTGTGTGTGTTACATTGTAGATTATCACTGAAGGCATCAAAACTATGATGAACATGTGGAATTATGTTCTTAACAACAAAGTAGAAATAACTGAACATGTCATCCTGAAACGTTTCGAGCCAATTGCGACTCCACTTGAGACACATTCAGAGTTTTGGTAATTTTCTGGACCAACTGACCTTCATTTCTTAAAGTAATGATGGCCGTTCTCTTCTCTTAGCTGATTGGTTCTTGCCATAATATGAATTCTACCAGTCGTCAATAGGCTGTTGGCTGTGTATCAACCTGACTTCTGATGGTCCCAACTCCATTAATAACGAAGAAAGTCCACTAATTAACCCTGACAAGGCCCACCTGGGGGACCATTTCAGGTGACTAGCTCATGAAGCTCATTGAGAGAACATTCTCCAGCTATGGTGCTGCAGCATAGTGATTTCATGGGGGCCGTGCCAGCTGAGTCACACATGACCGACAGCCACAGACTGTCATGCAGTAACACCCAGTGTCATTAAAGGCTCTCCAACATTTTATCTCCATTTAATAAACTAACTATTCAGTCAGATAGGTGTTTGTTGTGAAAGAAATAAAGTTACAATTAAAGCATTTTATTCAAAATGCAACATCTCATGCAGATGGGATTAATGCTAGATATAATGCAATGTGGGTAATTAATAAAAATAATTCTAACAGCCCCATGTAATGTCCGATTCACTAAAGATTTGGCATGAATGCTCATATTGCTATGTGGAACAGCTGTTATATTTGGTGGCAATCGGAATAAATCTTGGCCAGATACATAACTTCCTGTTTCAATAGCCGCCTACAGGAAGAATAAAGAATATAAAAAGAAATAAAAAAATTCTAGCGGCGCCATCTAATGGCTTATTGACTCGAAATTTGGCATGGATGCTCACTCCGCCACGCGGAACAAGTGTGTCATGTTTGGTGGCGATCAGAATAAATCTTGCCAGATATGCAACTTCCTCTCTCAAGAACCCTGACAGGACGTTGCTACCTTATAACTTGCACAATTTTTGCACTATCAAAATTCTTTGGATAACTTTTCATCATGAGTGTCAGTAGATACTACCTGCAAAGATTCAGGAAGATTGCAGTCACGGCGGAGGAGGAGTTCGACAGAATGTACAACACATGACATTTATTAAATTCAAAATGGCCGCCTTCCGGTTGGGCGGAGCTAATGAAGGTAAATGGGAAATATGTTTGCAATGATTAGAGCAATATGCATATCAAATCTGGTGAAGATCGGAGTAACTATGTCCAAGTTAAGGCCTTTCCACACATTAGGGGGCGCTATAGTGCCCCCTTACAGGTATGGGCCAAATCACCAAACAGACTCACAAAGCTCCCCGGTGTTTATGTGGACGCCAATTTTTGTGAGTTTTCGTATATATTGAGTTTGTCGAAAATGTGCCCAAGTGCTAAATCCACTTAAGGGGGCGCTATAGAGCAACCATACCACTCTCAAGCCTAAATGTGTATTCAGATGAAAGAGTTTCATATTCTGCACGTGGCTGCAAGATTTGGAGAGTTTTTGTGGATCCTAAGGTCCTCAAACACGTCTTTGAAAAGTGAGTCATTTCGCACGAAATTCGCCAAATCGTAAAATTTTGAAATGTTTTTATTTTCTAAAAATACCATGATAGAGTTCCAGATGATACGCATGATCCCTGAAAGTTTGAAAGATGAATTATGACTTTTTTTTGTCAGGGTGCACATTAGGGGGCGCTATGGAGCACTCTGTCATTGTTCGAGCCCAATCACTACAGAATTCTGTCATTTTTTATTGGTTTTAAATGTGTGCAAGTTTTTGCGAATTTTGCAACACAATAAAGCCCTCAAAAATGACAGACAAAGTGCGGAATAATAATAATAATAATCCCTACAAAAACAATAGTTCCTTGCACGTGCTAGGACACGTGGTGCCCTAGCACTCGTGCTCGGGCCTAATAATAATTCCTACAAAACAATAGGTTCCTTGCACTAGGACACCGGTGGTGCCCTAGCACTCGTGCTCGGGCCCTAATTAAAACTGCACGCAGTGATGAACGGGCCCTCGCCTCTTCGCAGGTCGGTGGTACTGGCATAGGCCAATCTTTGCAGCAGTTAATTTGCGCGGCACTCAGACACTGCAAATCATCACCAATGAAGATGGAACTCCCTGCTGTGAGACTCTACATCATACAGCTCATTATCTGTGGAAGGGCGTGGCCAAATCACAGGGGGCGGGTCAAAGCATCACCAATGAAGAAGGAAGTCTCTGCTGAGTTCAAAGACACCTTACACAAGACTGCAGCTTAAACGGTACAAATGTTATTAAAAGGGGCGTGGCCTGGGTGAGTGGGCGTGGTTAAAGTACAGGGGCCGCCTCAGTATCACATGTAGACCACACATTCTAAGTTTCATGTAAATCGGATGATGTTTGTCATATAAGGCTGATTTCCTGCTGCCAGATGGTGGCGCTGTCTCCAAAAGTCCATATTGGCCTGTAGGTGTCCTCAGGCCTGGACTCTTGGTGATTGTGGGAAATTTCAAGCAGATACGACAACTTACGCTGTAGTTACAGCCACTTTCTCCTTCATCTGTGTGTGTGTGTGTGTGTGTGTGTGTGTGTGTGTGTGTGTGTGTGAGTGTGAGTGTGTGTGTGTCCTTCTGTCTGCTTGTGTGTATCTGTGTGTGTGTGTCATTCTGTCTGCTTGTGTGTATCTGTGTGTGTGTGTGTGTGTGTATCTGTGTGTGAGTCCTTCTGTCTGCTTGTGTGTATCTGTGTGTGTGTGTGTGTGTGTGTCCTTCTGTCTGCTCTGTACGGTGTTTATGTGGGCGCCAATTTTTGTGAGTTTTTGTACATGCTGAGTCTGACAAAAATGTGGCCAAGTGCTAAATCCACTTAAGGGCGCTATAGAGCAACCATACCACTCTCAAGCCTAAATGTGTATTCAGATAAAAGAGTTTCATATTCTGCACGTGGCTGCAAGATTTGGAGAGTTTTCGTGGATCCTAAGGTCCTCAAAACGTCTTCGAAAATGAGACATTTCGCACGAAATTCGCCATATCGTAAATTATAATTTTTTAGATTTTTCTAAAAATAGCTTGATCCAGTTCCAGATGATACGCATGATTGATGAAAAATTGGTTAGATAAATTATGAATTTTTTTTTCAGGGTGCATGTTAGGGGGCGCTATGGAGCACTCTGTCTGTGTGTATGTGTGTGTGTGTGTGTCCTTCTGTCTGCGTGTGTGTGTGTGTGTGTGTGTGTGTGTGTCCTTCTGTCTGCTTGTATGTATCTGTGTGTGTGTGTGTGTGTTACATTGTAGATTATCACTGAAGGCATCAAAACTATGATGAACATGTGGAATTATGTTCTTAACAACAAAGTAGAAATAACTGAAAACATGTCATCCTGAAACGTTTCGAGCCAATTGCGACTCCACTTGAGGACACATTCAGAGTTTTGGTAATTTTCTGGACCGACCGCCCTTCATTTCTTAAAGTAATGATGGCCGCTCGTTTCTCTTCTCTCAGCTGATTGGTTCTTGCCATAATATGAATTCTACCAGTCGTCCAATAGGCTGTTGGCTGTGTATCAACCTGACTTCTGATGGTCCCAACTCCATTAATAACGAAGAAAGTCCACTAATTAACCCTGACAAGGCCCACCTGGGGGGGGGGGACCATTTCAGGTGACTAGCTCATGAAGCTCATTGAGAGAACATTCTCCAGCTATGGTGCTGCAGCATAGTGATTTCATGGGGGCGTGCCAGCTGAGTCACACATGACCGACAGCCACAGACTGTCATGCAGTAACACCCAGTGTCATTAAAGGCTCTCCAACATTTTATCTCCATTTAATAAACTAACTATTCAGTCAGATAGGTGTTTGTTGTGAAAGAAATAAAGTTACAATTAAAGCATTTTATTCAAAATGCAACATCTCATGCAGATGGGATTAATGCTAGATATAATGCAATGTGGGTAATTAATAAAAATAATTCTAACAGCCCCATGTAATGTCCGATTCACTAAAGATTTGGCATGAATGCTCATATTGCTATGTGGAACAGCTGTTATATTTGGTGGCAATCGGAATAAATCTTGGCCAGATACATAACTTCCTGTTTCAATAGCCGCCTACAGGAAGAATAAAGAATATAAAAAGAAATAAAACAAATTCTAGCGGCGCCATCTAATGGCTTATTGACTCGAAATTTGGCATGGATGCTCACTCCGCCACGCGGAACAAGTGTGTCATGTTTGGTGGCGATCAGAATAAATCTTGTCCAGATATGCAACTTCCTCTCTCAAGAACCATGACAGGACGTTGCTACCTTATAACTTGCACAATTTTTGCACTATCAAAATTCTTTGGATAACTTTTCATCATGAGTGTCAGTAGATACTACCTGCAAAGATTCAGGAAGATTGCAGTCACGGCGGAGGAGGAGTTCGACAGAATGTACAACACATGACATTTATTAAATTCAAAATGGCCGCCTTCCGGTTGGGCGGAGCTAATGAAGGTAAATGGGAAATATGTTTGCAATGATTAGAGCAATATGCATATCAAATCTGGTGAAGATCGGAGGAACTATGTCCAAGTTAAGGCCTTTCCACACATTAGGGGGCGCTATAGTGCCCCCTTACAGGTATGGGCCAAATCACCAAACAGACTCACAAAGCTCCCCGGTGTTTATGTGGACGCCAATTTTTGTGAGTTTTCATATATATTGAGTTTGTCGAAAATGTGCCCAAGTGCTAAATCCACTTAAGGGGGCGCTATAGAGCAACCATACCACTCTCAAGCCTAAATGTGTATTCAGATGAAAGAGTTTCATATTCTGCACGTGGCTGCAAGATTTGGAGAGTTTTCGTGGATCCTAAGGTCCTCAAACACGTCTTCAAAAAATGAGACATTTCGCACGAAATTCGCCAAATCATAAATTTAATTTTTTAAATTTTTTTTATAAAAAATAGCTTGATACAGTTCCAGATGATACGCATGATTGATGAAAAATTGGTTAGATAAATTATGAAATTTTTTTTTTCAGGGTGCACGTTAGGGGGCGCTATGGAGCACTCTGTCATAGCCCGAGCCCAGTCACTACAGAATTCTGTCATTTTTTATTCGTTTTAAATGTGTGCAAGTTTTTGTGAATTTTATAAGACAATAAAGCCCTCAAAAATGACAGCGACGGTGCGGAATAATAATAATAATAATAATAATAATAATCCCTACAAAAACAATAGGTTCCTTGCACTTCGTGCTAGGACACCGGTGGTGCCCTAGCACTCGTGCTCGGGCCCTAATAATCCCTACAAAAACAATAGGTTCCTTGCACTTCGTGCTAGGACACCGGTGGTGCCCTAGCACTCGTGCTCGGGCCCTAATAATAATAATCCCTACAAAAACAATAGGTTCCTTGCACTTCGTGCTAGGACACCGGTGGTGCCCTAGCACTCGTGCTCGGGCCCTAATAATAATAATCCCTACAAAAACAATAGGTTCCTTGCACTTCGTGCTAGGACACCGGTGGTGCCCTAGCACTCGTGCTCGGGCCCTAATAATCCCTACAAAAACAATAGGTTCCTTGCACTTCGTGCTAGGACACCGGTGGTGCCCTAGCACTCGTGCTCGGGCCCTAATTATCATTACTATTATTGAGTCTCCTCCAGAGGAACATTTATATTAATGATGTTCCAGGTTGGAGCCACCAGGGGGAGCCTCTGACACACAATCAGATTACAGAGAGGTGTGTGTGTGTGTGTGTGTGTGTGTGTGCGTACCTGTTGAAGATATCGTCGTCCTCCCCCCCCCAGCCCCAGTAGTTGTTGGGGAAGCCGTTGATCTTCAGATATTGTTCTTTACTCAGCGAGGAAACGCCTCCAAAGTATTGATTATAAGGTAACCTGCAGGACACAGACACCGCCATGAGGATGTGTGTGTGTGTGTGTGTGTGTGTGTGTAGGAAACAGGAAGTGAGGAGCCTGACAGATGGTGGTGTTTGTCTCTGTGGTGTCACTGTCACTTCCTGATAACACTTTTCTCTCACAATAACCCTCCTTCACTACTTTTATCATCATAAACCCACCAAACTCCATGTAAATAATCACTACTTTTAGCGTGTATAGAGCAGCATATCTCCACCAGACTCCATGTAAATAATCACTACTTTTAGTGTGTATAGAGCAGCATATCTCCACCAGACTCCATGTAAATAATCACTACTTTTAGTGTGTATAGAGCAGCATATCTCCACCAGACTCCATGTAAATAATCACTACTTTTAGCGTGTATAGAGCAGCATAT
>JABXJD010000843.1:22500-30000 GCA_013375575.1 Percina caprodes
CTTAAGTTAGCTCAGCGTGCGTTCACTTTTAAAGTGACGTAAACTGTTAACGCTAACTGCTATCGGGAGTTAGCCACGCAGGAACTTCGTGTCTCTTAGTCCTTTACAAGAAAACGGATGATGAAAGATGAAAAGTTTCCCGCCCAAACAAGTACTTTAAAAACGTACTTTTAACAAATATAGACTCGTGGTTTGTAACCGCGACGTTAAGAAGTAAATAACTATAAAAAAACTCGACAGACTGCGGCTCAGACTGCCGCAGGACACCACTGTGTCGCGTTGACTAACGTGCACTTCCGCTTACGATTTCAAAATAAAACTAATTTACCGGAAAGGGAAATTGTTTTTTTTTTGTAAATATAAAGTGTTTTTAAACTTCAGTACATTACATTTATTTACAAAAATTAGTTTGTATTCTTCAAAAAACAATACAAACAGATTTATTGACAACATGTACAAAGATACAAAAAAATAAAGGTGCATGTAATACAAAAATAAATACACTCTTAGGACAGTTAATGTCTTCATTTAGCTTTCTGTACATATATTATTATAAATAATATATATAATTTAAAATAACATATGTAATTTATAATATATATAATTTAAAATAACACATATAATTTAAAGTTATATATAATATATATATATATATATATAAATTAAAATAACATATATAATTTAAAGTTATATATATAATATATATATAATATATATATAACTTTAAATTATATATGTTATTTTAAATTATATATATATATATATATATATATATATATATATATATATATATATATATATAAATGATGGAAGTACAGCAGTAACGCCCCATGTGGTGAAAGATGTAACTACAACATCAACCCTTACTTATTTTATTACTAGCTGATTATAATCACGAAAGATGTGTAAATGTAAATATTCACTACTTTTAGTGTGTATAGAGCAGCATATCTCCACCAGACTCCATGTAAATAATCACTACTTTTAGCGTGTATAGAGCAGCATATCTCCACCAGACTCCATGTAAATAATCACTACTTTTAGCGTGTATAGAGCAGCATATCTCCACCAGACTCCATGTAAATAATCACTACTTTTAGTGTGTATAGAGCAGCATATCTCCACATGTAAATGGGTGAATTAAGAGTTTATTCCAACCAGACCAGAGTGGTGATTGTTGAACAGTGGAAAGATGAACCAAGACGGCTTTTAGTAGTTTTATTTAGTTTCTGTCTACTTTGAATGAAGTGTGTTTTACGATGATAAAAGTAGTGATTATTTACATGGAGTCTGGTGGGTTTGGTGATGTTTTTTGTTGTTTCCAAGTGAATATTAGTAAAATAGGATTTTCCCCCGTGAAGTAATTCCTTGTATGGTTATTGGTACATTTATGACTTGAAATACTTATTCCGTTAGTAATGAATGTCAGAATTATAATGCACTGATTTTTTTCATTTAAATTAATGCTTGAAGATACAAAATACAGCACATCTAATACAAACTAACAAAGGATACATTATTATTATAATTATTATTATTATTCATAATAAAAGAAAATCTGAGAAATGTTTTAGTTTTCTCACATTTAAAAAAACAGGTGTGATAGTGTTTCATCCATTTCACCCATAGGCCGTTAATATTAATTAATGTTAATATTAATTAATGTTATTATTAACTAATTATTCAGTATATACACAGTTCATGGCATCGCCACAGAAGGATTATAAGGCACTGATAAAACCATCCAGAGCGACGTGCTGACGTCACTCGCCGTGCGTCAATGTGGAGGAATGTGCGGAAACTTCTTGTCCACTTTTCTTTCTGCGCCGCGTTTGTCGAAGAAGGAAAAAGATAACTTCTAAAGCCGAAAAGAAGTGACGACAAAGTGGAGTAAAGTGTGGAAGCGAAGAGCCGGTGAGTTCCCCCGCTTTTCGGGACTAAATGTCGGGCTGAAAGCGCAGCTGTTGGCGGTGAAAGTTGGAGCAGAACAACTGGAAAGTTGTTGGCAGTTGGGAGGAAAATGGAGTCGGTGAAGAAGGCGCTGTCCGGCGCTGATCAGCACCATGGCTAACACTCGGCCCGCGAACGCATCACGGCGGCCGAAAACAGGCCGTTAGGACGCTAAACTGGCCAAAACTAGCTTTAATTCGACTTAAACTCGCTTTAATATCCGTTAGTAACCGTTAAACTCACTCGAACTAGCTTTAATTCGACTTAAACTGTCTTTTTATATCCGTTAGTAACCGTTAAACTCACTCAAACTAGCTTTAATTCGACTTAAACTGTCTTTTATATCCGTTAGTAACCGTTAAACTCACTCAAACTAGCTTTAATTCGACTTAAACTATCTTTTATTGGACTTCTGGCTAACTTACTTTTGGTCGTAGATCACAGACACACACACACACACACCCACACACACAACACTCTGACACACACACACACACTTTATATCAGAAAAAACGTCGAAATAACAAACGCCTCAAAAAATACATAAAACGTAGAGAAAATACTAATTTGAAGCGACAAAACGTTAAAAAATAGCTATGAAAACATGAGTGTGCCTGACTCGATACAACCCCGACTTTACATAACTTTAGCTCAACTACACTGACTTCATATTGAGTATAGCTATATATTTATAAGTGTAAGCATCTGCATTAAGTACACACACGTTTCAGGATAAATTAATCCGATTAAAACGTGTTAATCCTCAGAAAACGAGTTATGAAAGTCTCACTTTTTAGTCTTTTTAAAAGTTGTGAAACATTGTTCTTTTTGCAGTTGGCTACAGCAACCTTACTGCAAACACCTCGCTGTCTTTAGCTTCGCTACACCAAACCTCTGTTGAAGGTTAGCTGTGTTTAAGAGGTAATCACGGATGTGTCCTCCGGCCGATTTGAGCTTTTCTTCCCTTTCTTTGTAGAAAGTCTGGTTACATATCTTTCTGTAACGGAAGATTTTCTGTAAATATCTTTATATATGTTCGACCTTAAAGAACAAATGTTATTTAAATGCCTCTGACAGTCCGCAGTGTAGTCTGTTAAATTGGCTGTTTTCCAGAGGGAGTTCTGAACGGCTTTTCTCCTTACGGCGCTGTCGACTGGGCTGTGGTGCTGTTTTAAAATGGCCGACAGTCACAACACATTTTCATTCATTAATCTGAAGACTGTTTTTACGTTTCAAACTAAAAAGCTGAAACCAGCAAACTGTTTTAGATTAGACATTATAAAATATAATAATACATATTCATAATGCTAAATGATTATTCTCTAATTTTAAAGTTTGTTCTGTCTGGAAGTACTAACGTAACATATAGATGTGTGTGTGTGTGTATTTCTGCTTCTGTGTGTACGTGTGTTTGTGTTTTTCTGCTTGTGTGTGTCTGTGGTTGCGTGTGTCTGTGGTTGTGTTTGTGTGTGTTTTTTCTGCTTCTGTGTACGTGTGTGTGTGTCTGTGTGTTTTTTCTGCTTCTGTGTGTGTGTACGTGTGTCTGTGGTTGTGTGTGTCTGTGTGTGTTTTTCTGTGTGTGTGTGTGTGTGTGTGTCTGTGGTTGTGTGTGTGTTTTTTCTGCTTCTCTGTGTGTGTGTGTGTGTGTGTGTGTGTGTGTTTTTCTGCTTGCTTGTGTCTGTGTCTGTGTGTTTTTCTGCTTGTTTGTGTTTTTCTGTGTGTGTGTGTGTGTGTGTCTGTGGTTGTGTGTGTGTTTTTTCTGCTTCTGTGTGTGTGTGTGTGTGTGTGTGTGTTTGTTTTTCTGCTTGCTTGTGTCTGTGTCTGTGTGTTTTTCTGCTTGTTTGTGTTTTTCTGTGTGTGTGTGTGTGTGTGTGTGTGTGTGTGTGTGTGTATCAGAAGTGTAACTCAGCTGTTCTCCACCTTGCTCTCTTCTCTCCTGCAGAGCCCAACCCAACATGGCCGCTCAGCCCGTGTTCTCCTTTCCCGGGGGCGTGTCTCTGGAGGACGCCCCGAGCCCCGCCCCCCAGCTGGTGATGCTGGCCAATGTGGCGGCGGCTGAGAGCGGCGGTGGAGACGGCAGCGCGGCCGACGAGAAGGAGATGATGGAGCTGAAGACGGTGGGATGCAGCTACTCAGACAGCGAGGAGGACGACAACATCATCAGGTCAGGGGACAGCAGGGACAGCGGTGGGGCAGCAGGGGCAGCAGGGACAGCCAGGGGAAAGCAGGGGTAGCAGGGACAGCAGGGACAGCAGGGGGTAGAAAGTGGGTTAGGGTGGAATGTCCTACCTTGCCAGCAGCAGGGGCTACTGGTTGTTACAGAGGGACTTTAAATGGATGTCTGATCGTTTCTATGGTAACTGTCTCCCTGCCTGTCTGTCTCTCTGTCCTACATTAACTATAATCTTCTCTGTACCAGGTACAGCTATGACAACCAGAACTACCGGGAGGTTTGCATCATCGAGTACCCCGAGTCCCCCGGCCCAAGCATCGTTGCCGTTGTCGTGGGCAACGGCGTGGAGGACGGGGGAGACAGCGAAGACGACGATGAAGACAAAGCTGAAGACTTGTCCCGCCGCACACGGCCCCGCCCCTCCAACGTCCCCAAACCTCCCGAGCAGGAAGCGAAACGTAAACTCAGCCCCCCCGTCGCCACGGAGACCGCCAAGAAGAAGAAGCCGTTCCACTGCAAGCCGTGTCACTTCCAGGCGCAGAGCGAGCACGAGTTCGTGGAGCACCTCGGCACGCACGGCGTCAGCAAGATGGCCGTGGTGAACCGCGTGGAGGGGCGGAGCCGAGCCCGGGCCAGGGAGGCCGAGGCCGAGTCTCCGCGGACGCCAGGCGGGGGGGCGGAGAGCGGCGGCGAGGAGGCCGGGGGTGGGGACGTGAAAGGGCTGATCAGGTGTGAGCGGTGCGGCTACAACACCAACCGATACGACCATTACATCGCTCACCTGAAGCACCACAGCAAGGAGGGAGACGATCACAGGTAACCATGGTTACCCAGCACAACGGGCAGCTTCTGGTTTTCACGGTCAAACATTTAATTTAACTAGTCTTTTTCAACACTTAAAATGACCAAAAAACATCAAAAACATTGGAAAAAGCTACAAAAAATGTGCTAAAAAATGTACACAAACAACAACAAAATGTCAACCCAGAAAGCCATCGTGGTGACCCGAGGACAACGGGAAGTCTCCGTCTCTGGGAGATCGCTGCTTGGGACGGAGTCTTTTAGCACTTTTTTGACACTTCATACGTTTTTTTACAAAACGTTTTCAAAGTCGGAAAAAGCTACAAAAAAAACAGAAAAATGTCTCAAAAACAGTAAAAGGGTAAAAAAAAACATTGTGATAAATGACCAAAAAGATGCTTTTACAAAGTTATTTCACCACATCCTTAACTGTGTGTGTGTGTGTGTGTGTGTGTGTGTGTGTGTGTGTGTGTGTGTGTGTGTGTGTGTGTGTGTGTGTGTGTGTGTGTGTGTGTGTGTGTGTGTGTGTGTGTGTAGGGTATTTAAGTGCACCCTGTGTCCCTACACCACGGTGAGCCAGTACCACTGGAGGAAACACCTGAGGAATCACTTCCCCAGCAAGCTGCACACCTGCAGCCAGTGCTCCTACTTCTCTGACCGCAAGAGCAACTACGTCCAACACATCCGGACACACACAGGTGGGACACACACACACACACACACACACACACACACAGGTGGGACACACACACACACACACACACACACACACACACACAGGTGGGACACACACACACACACACACACAGGTGGGACACACACACACAGGTGGGACACACATCCAGACACACACACACACACACACACATACACACACATAGGTGGGACACACACATACATCCGGACACACACATCCAGACATACACACAGATGGGACACACACACAGGTGGGACACACACACACACACACACACACAGGTGGGACACACACATCCGGACACACACATCCAGACACACACACACACACAGGTGGGACACACACACATACACACACACACACACACACACACACACACACAGGTGGGACACACACACACACACACAGGTGGGACACACACATCCAGACGGGACACACACACACATCCGGACACACACATCCGGACGGGACACACACACATCCGGACACACACTGTCTCCATCACTACTACGTGGTTTTAAAGGTCCTATGACATGGTGCTCTTTGGATGCTGTTCTAGAGACCTAATGACAGGGGGGAATGAGAGGGGGAAACATCAGAGCAGGGGGAATGAAAGGAATGAGAATGAGATAAAATTGTGGATCCAGGTGTGACGTGTGTGTGTGTGTGTGTGTGTGTGTGTGTGTGTGTGTGTGTGTGTGTGTGTGTCCTCTTTATTGTGCAGGTGTGCGTCCATTCCAGTGTCCGTACTGCGACTACTCCAGCTCTCAGAAGACCCACCTGACCCGACACATGAGGACGCACTCCGGTCAGTCAGTCTCTCTCTCTCACACTCACACACACACACACACACACACACACACACACACACACACACACAGGGCAGAGATCAGCAATCAGAGAGAGAGGTGGTTATTCATAATGTCTGATTCTTCTTCTGTGTTTGTTGCTCTCACCGGAGCAGTCGATGTTGGACTAACATGGTAACGACTCACTGGAGAAGTTGGGACTTCCTGTGTTGTAACGTCCTGTGTTGTGACGTCCTGTGTTGTGACTTCCTGTGTTGTGACGTCCTGTGTTGTGACTTCCTGTGTTGTAACGTCCTGTGTTGTGACTTCCTGTGTTGTAACGTCCTGTGTTGTAACGTCCTGTGTTGTAACGTCCTGTGTTGTGACGTCCTGTGTTGTGACGTCCTGTGTTGTGACGTCCTGTGTTGTGACGTCCTGTGTTGTGACTTCCTGTGTTGTGACGTCCTGTGTTGTGACTTCCTGTGTTGTGACTTCCTGTGTTGTCTGTCTGAAGCAGATCAGTCTGGAAACCTGTACCTCACCTGTATGAAGAACCAATCAGAGCCCAGATGGTTCCAGGCTGATCTGCTTCCTGCATGATGTGTCTAACTGTCGCGTTCCCTCCTGCCTCCGCTAAGACCTAACTTCCTGTTGCTAAGGTCTAACTTCCTGTTGCTTCCTGTGTGCAGGTGAGCGACCTTTCAAGTGTGAGAGCTGCAACTACCTGGCAGCCAATCAGCACGAGGTGACACGCCACGCCCGGCAGGTACGTCCGTCACCACACATCCACCAAATCGTCCTCTGTTCTCTCGTGTTCTGAATGAAACACCTTGACAGTTTAATACATGCTACCCCCCCACCCCCACCCTTTTTTTTACCTTTTGTCCATTTTCTTTTGTTTTTTTATGCTTTGTCTGTTTTGTGTTTGTCTTTTTTTCTGCGTTTATAACGGCGTTTAAAAAAACATTTATTGATGCTATTTTCAGCGTTTTTGTCTGTCTTTTTGATGCTACATAGCATTATATTGTATAATCACACCTGTGATTCTTCCCCCGACAGGTGCACAACGGGCCCAAACCCCTCTCGTGTCC
>JABXJD010000843.1:35000-45000 GCA_013375575.1 Percina caprodes
AGAGACCCTGACGGAGTCTGCAGGAGCTGGACCATCAGCACCCGTTATACTCTTTATATTTGTTAATAAAGTTTGAAATATCCAAAAACTCCGCTCCTTCCTGATTGGTCCACTCGCTGATGATTCATCACAACCGGTTTCATAGCTTTATGTCTACAGCCTGAAATGTGGCAAAAGGTCAAAGTTCAAGGGCGCCGAACACTTTCACAAGTAACTGTATGATAAAATATATATTATATATTTTATAATATATATTTTATAATACACATGATACATATTTTATAATATATATATTTTATAATATACAATATATATTTTATAATATATATTATAATATATTTTATAAAATATATTTTATAATATATATATTTTATAATATAATATATTTTATAATATATATTTTATATAATATATTATATATTTTATAATATATATTTTATCATACATTATATGATATATTAACTCAGCCTGGACCTTTTCTGTAAGAAAAGACGCCAGTCGGGGAAAGTTAAATAATTTATTTCATTTATTTCAGCGGCAAGAAGTCGAACAACAACAACAACATTGAACGCATCTTTGTCCTCTCCGCCAGCGTCCACGCCGTCTCCACGTCAACCGCCTTATCCTATCCCACCTGGCTGTTAGCTACCTAGCGGTTAGCTACCTAGCGGTTAGCTACCTGGCGGTTAGCTACCTGGCTGTTAGCTACCTGGCTGTTAGCTACTACCTGGCTGTTAGCTACTACCTGGCTGTTAGCTACTACCTGGCTGTTAGCTACTACCTGGCTGTTAGCTACTACCTGGCTGTTAGCTACCTGGCAGTTAGCTACCTGGCTGTTAGCTACCTGGCGGTTAGCTCCCAGTTGGCTAACCTGTTGCGAGCGGCGTGGACGTTTGGGAGATCGGCGTCATCATGGCGTCCGGGAGACACGGGACAGTTGGAGTCGGCCTGAGTTCCCGACAGGGTCCCAAGTCCCGGGTCCCCGACTGGGTCCGGGTTAGGGTCCATGGCGTGCAGCAGTAAACGGGTCAGAGTTCCTCGCCGTCAGACAGGAAGTGGTCATCAGGTCTCTGTGATGACATGTCTCCTGCTTCCTGTCTGCAGGTGTCACGCTCATTTCTTCTTCTTCCCCTGCAGAGTGAGGGCCCCCCCGCCCTGCAGAGCGAGGGGCCCCCCCACCGTCCTGTAGGCGGGGGACTTCCTGATGCGTTCTCCCTTCAGAGCAACGAGGTGGGGGAGGAGGGGGGGCGTCCGCAGGCTGTAGACCGCCCCCGCTGGACCGTGGACCCTCAACAACAGCTGGTCCCCCGCTGCTGCTGTCACTGCCACCCAGCCTGGGGGGGGGGGGTCATTAGATATTATAGAATAATCATAATAATAACTGCGGGGTGCGCCATCCCAGAATGTGTTGCTATGGTTACCTGCAGAGGACAGCTTGATGTCAGCAGCAGCCTGCAGGTAGCCCCCCCCCTCCAGTCTGAACTCCTGAGGAACCAGCAGGGGGAACTGCTTCATCCTCTCAGCCCCCCCCAGAGGGACCTGAATGAACCACACACACACACACAGAGACACACACAGAGACAGAGACACACACACACGTCGATCAGTTTTAAAACATAGTCTTAAGGAAATGTTAAACTACATTATTTAATATTTATAATAATAACTATGGGATGGGAACTGTGTGTGTGTGTGTGTGTGTGTGTGTGTGTGTGTGTGTGTGTGTGTGTGTGTGTGTGTGTGTGTGTGTGTGTGTGTGTGTCTCCTACCCCCAGCAGGACGTGTCCTGCGTGCTTCTCGTAGACCGCGTCAGCTTTCTCCAGGCTGGTGATGTGGACGGGGACGCGGCCGGACGCCGCCACTGAGAACCAGCACGCCGTCCCCCCCTGGAGAGGACAGCACGTTAGCATCGCGCTAACACACAGACAGGACAGGATAATGTAATGAGTAGTTGGTGGTGTGTGTGTGTATGTGTGAGTTGTTGTTGTCATGGTAACCTGCAGGAAGTCGATCCGGGCTAGCGCTCCCAAGAACAGACTCATCCCCGGCTTCAATACAAACGTCCTGGGAACAAGAGCCTGGGAGGGGACCACTGACATCACTTCCTGTTCAGTCAAAAGACCCAGGATCTGAGAGAGGGACAGACAGGTTATACACGCTAAAAGTAGTGAATATTTACATGGAGTCTGGTGGAGATATGCTGCTCTATACACACTAAAAGTAGTGATTATTTACATGGAGTCTGGTGGAGATATGCTGCTCTATACACACTAAAAGTAGTGAATATTTACATGGAGTCTGGTGGAGATATGCTGCTCTATACACACTAAAAGTAGTGATTATTTACATGGAGTCTGGTGGAGATATGCTTCTCTATACACACTAAAAGTAGTGATTATTTACATGGAGTCTGGTGGAGATATGCTGCTCTATACACGCTAAAAGTAGTGATTATTAACATGGAGTCTGGTGGAGATATGCTGCTCTATACATGCTAAAAGTAGTGATTATTTACATGGAGTCTGGTGGAGATATGCTGCTCTATACACACTAAAAGTAGTGATTATTTACATGGAGTCTGGTGGAGATATGCTGCTCTATACACACTAAAAGTAGTGATTATTTACATGGAGTCTGGTGGAGATATGCTGCTCTATACACACTAAAAGTAGTGATTATTTACATGGAGTCTGGTGGAGATATGCTGCTCTATACACGCTAAAAGTAGTGATTATTAACATGGAGTCTGGTGGAGATATGCTGCTCTATACACACTAAAAGTAGTGATTATTTACATGGAGTCTGGTGGAGATATGCTGCTCTATACACACTAAAAGTAGTGATTATTTACATGGAGTCTGGTGGAGATATGCTGCTCTATACACAATAAAAATGGTGATTATTTACATGGAGTCTGGTGGAGATATGCTGCTCTATACACGCTAAAAGTAGTGATTATTTACATGGAGTCTGGTGGAGATATGCTGGAGTTTCATCACTTAGACACAAAAACACTGAAATTACCTTTAATATAAATATAAATACATACATCGTGTTCCTTGATGATTCCCGGCGTGTCGAACAACCAGTGGGCGTCTTTCAGCTCGTTGAAGGTGAACTCATCAGCTGATTGGCTGGGAGCTGAAAGACGAATTGTTAAAAAAACAGTCTGAATATTATCAGAGAAAACTCAAACTGACAACAGTTTTATTATTGATTATTACGAGGATAAAAGTCTGCAAAACTTCAAGTCCCGCCCCCTGTCCCCGGCCAACCAATGGCCAGGCAGTCCCAGCTGGTCCTCACCTGTCGTCTTACTCGTCTCTTCGTCTTCGTGTTCTCCGAAAGCCAAACTGTCGGCATCGAACTCGATCTCGTCACGTCTGGACCGGACGGACCGGAACGTTCTGCCAACTCGACCTGGACCAACACAGATCAATCAATCAATCAATCAATCAGTCAATCAATCAATCAGTCAGTCAATTAACTGAGGAGGATGGCACATCTGTGTGTTGTGTGTCCCTGTCTGCCCCCCCCGCCTGTCGGTCCCCTCATCTGTGTGTCCCCCTGCCTGTCAGTCCCCCCCACGCCTGTCTGTGTGTCCCCCTGTCTCCCTCCCCCGCCTGCCTCCCCCGCCTGTCTCCCTCCCCCCGCCTGTCTCCCCGCCTGTCTCCCTCCCCCTGCCTCCCCCCCGCCTGTCTTACCCACGAGGTATCCCTTCCGGCTGAGGAGCCTGAGTCTCTGCAGCTCTTCCTGGGACACGTCTCCCTCCGTCTGTCTCTCCGACTCGTTCAGGCGCTCCTGTCGTCTGAACATCCTGTACGGAGTCGGGTTGATGATGGGAAACTTCAGCAGGTCCAGGGTGGTCCCTGAACGCACCACGAACACATGAGGACCAATCACAGCACAGTGCGTTCTTATTGGAGCAGAGAGAACATTCATGTTTCTGCCCTTTAAAACGAGAAAGAGCTCGCCGGCCGTTAACTTCTGTTAACTTCTTGTTTTTCTGAGTCAACATTTTGACATTTTTTGTCGCTTTTATCCAACTTTTGTAACTTTTTCCGATGTTTTTATAAATTTTTTTCTTTTCAATTTTTGTGGAATTTTTCCTGCGTTTTTGTCACATTTTTCAACCTTTTATCTTCTTTTTTTCCAAATGTTATGAAATTAAATAAAACTCCCAAATTCAGTGAAAGTAGCGACTGATCATTTATTGCAGTTGTGAAGAGCGTTGTAGAGTCGTCCATCTTGCTTTTTGTTGTTGCAAATTGGGACAAAAAAAAAAAACACAGATTTGTGATCTAGAAATTTTTTGAAAACTTGACCCGAGGACAACATCAACGTTACCGTGGCAACACTCACCGGGCCAGGGCGATATGGTGGCCCTGTGGATGAGGTCCGAGGCTTTGGACTTGCAGTAGTCGGACTCCAGCAGCGTGTTGAAGAGCGTGGACTTCCCGGCGTTGGCGCTGCCCACCAAGTACACGTCTCCGCGGTAACGCCAGGACCGCTGCAGGCTGGAAACCAGAGCCTCCACGCCGTAGCCCGTCTTGGCGCTGATCAGGTGCACGTCCGTCACCTGGGGGCCGAGGCCGGCGTCCTCGCAGTACCGGCTCAGCTGGCGCCTGATTCGCTGCAGGTAGTCGGGCGAGTCCGCCGGCAGGAGGTCGGCCTTGTTGCCGAGGACGACAACCTGCTTGTTGGTCCCAATCAAGTCGGGAAGACCGGGGACGATGGAGTCAGGGACATCCAGCAGGTCCACGATCAGCAAGACCAGGGCTGGAGAGACAGACAGGTTAGAGATAGACAGACAGATATATGCTGTGTGTGTGTATGTGTGTGTGTGTGTATATGTGTATGTGTGTGTATATGTGTATATATATATATGTGTGTGTATATATGCGTGTTTATGTGTTTGTATGTGTATGTGTGTGTATATGTGTGTATACGTGTGTGTGATAACCTTTGAGGGGGCGGAGCCTCTCCACCACGGCGCGGTATTGGTCGGCTGACACCTGGAGGCCCAGGGCCTTGTGGTGGTGCGTCAGCAGGTGGCAGCGCTGGCAGATGGCCCCCCCCAGACCCCCGTCCTGCCGCAGGGACTTGAACTTCTGGCTGGGCAGGTACCCGGGGACGCCGGCGGCGGTGCAGTGCAGCAGGGCGCCGCAGCCCGAGCAGCAGGTGGAGCTGGGGGGCTCAGACTCGTCTGGGGAGCCGAAGACTTTATGTTCTCCACGTCCTACACACACACACACACACACACACACACACACACACACACACACACGCGACAGTGTCCTTTCTGTGAAAAACATCTGGATCAATAAATATGGACCCGACCCCCCCACCGAATGACACCCTGATCTGAGTCTGATGAACCTACCCGCCGTTTTCTTCTTCTTCTTCTTCTTGGAAGCCAGGATGCTCTGGTCCAGCGGGAAGTCCACGTCATGGACCTGGATGAGAGCATCAGGCTCTGCCCCCTGCTGGGCCACACCCCCCAACGCCTGCAGCTGGCGCTCCAGAGACCGCAGGTGACCCTGAGGAGGGGCAGGGGGAGGAGGGGAGGCGGAGACGCCCAGCTGATGGGTAGAGACGCCCAGCAGATGGGCGCCGTCTCCGTCCTGCGGACGCCGCTCCTCCTCTGGATCTGAGAGACAAGCTTCACTTTAGTTAACCTGGTCCCTGTGTCCACCAGACTCCATGTAAATAATCACTACTTTTAGTGTGTATAGAGCAGCATATCTCCACCAGACTCCATGTAAATAATCACTACTTTTAGCGTGTATAGAGCAGCATATCTCCACCAGACTCCATGTAAATAATCACTACTTTTAGCGTGTATAGCGCAGCATATCTCCACCAGACTCCATGTAAATAATCACTACTTTTAGCGTGTATAGCAGCATATCTCCACCAGACTCCATGTAAATAATCACTACTTTTAGCGTGTATAGAGCAGCATATCTCCACCAGACTCCATGTAAATAATCACTACTTTTAGCGTGTATAGAGCAGCATATCTCCACCAGACTCCATGTAAATAATCACTACTTTTAGCGTGTATAGAGCAGCATATCTCCACCAGACTCCATGTAAATAATCACTACTTTTAGCGTGTATAGAGCAGCATATCTCCACCAGACTCCATGTAAATAATCACTACTTTTAGCGTGTATAGAGCAGCATATCTCCACCAGACTCCATGTAAATAATCACTACTTTTAGTGTGTATAGAGCAGCATATCTCCACCAGACTCCATGTAAATAATCACTACTTTTAGCGTGTATAGAGCAGCATATCTCCACCAGACTCCATGTAAATAATCACTACTTTTAGTGTGTATAGAGCAGCATATCTCCACCAGACTCCATGTAAATAATCACTACTTTTAGCATGTATAGAGCAGCATATCTCCACCAGACTCCATGTAAATAATCACTACTTTTAGCGTGGGTATCTGGTGTGTTTTCTCACCTGTACAGTCCACGAACACAAACTGTTCCTCCAGACCCGGGTCCACGGTGCAGCTCCTCCCGGCTCTGCTGCACAGCTGCCGGGTCAGACTCCGACCTGCCGCGGCCTCTGAGCCCCGCAACGACCCCGGCCGAGCCGCAGCGGGGACCCGACGGGCTGGAACACGAACCGCACGGCAGACCCCCACCTGGACCACCTTCCACATGTTGAACTCCTCCTTAAAACAGCACGCGCTCACCTTGGAGCTCCCAATCAAACACACGAGCCTTCTCCGCTACCAGTTTAACTTCCTGAACGGATGTGACGTAAAACTCGTCGTTTCTTCATGTTGCGTAAAAATAAAAAATATTTGGTTTAATTTAGAAAATTAAACCGAATATTTTACCGTAGATCAAAACAGTGGTGACGTAAAAAAATAATAATGTTTAGAGCTTAATTAGAATTAATATTAGAATTAATATTAGAATTAATATTAGAATTAATATTAGAATTAATATTAGAATTAATAAATAAAAAATATAATAATAAATACAATTTATTTTTAAGAAATATTCATTCATAATTAATCACTTATGACAACAATAGTGAAGTTACATAATAAATAATATTCACACACACACAGACACACACACACACACACACACACACAGACAGACAGACACACACACACACACACACACACACACACACACACACACACAGACAGACACAGACACACACACACACAGACAGACACACACATACACACACACAGAGACAGACACACACACACACCGAGACAGACACACGCACGCCCCCCCAGCATCCCCTGAGAGAGTGAGACCTCCTGTCCCCTGAGAGAGTGAGACCTCCTGTCCCCAGAGAGAGTGAGACCTCCTGTCCCCTGAGAGAGTGAGACCTCCTGTCCCCAGAGAGAGTGAGACCTCCTGTCCCCTGAGAGAGTGAGACCTCTTGTTTTCCCAGAGGATCTTTGGTTACCAGATAACTTCCTGTCTTCCTCTCGTCTCTTCCTCTCAGTTCCACCATGATGAAGTCCGGGATCAGGTGTCTGAGACCAGCTGCTGCTTTGCTCTGCACACCTGCACCTGCATCTCAGGTGAGTCCACAACCAGGACCAGAACCACAATCATAAGCAGGACCAGGTCTCTGCTGCTTTCTACAGACCTTAGCTAACCTGTTGATAATGATGATGTTGTGTTATGTTGTGTAGTGTAGTGTTGTGTTGAGTAGTGTTGTGTTATGTTGTGTTATGTTGTGTAGATGTTGTGTTATGTTGTGTAGTGTTGTGTAGAGTTGTGTTGTGTAGTGTTCTCAGGGATAATAAAGTTGGGTTGAATGAACCAGAGAGTTATCAGCTGATCTGGACTCTAACCTCTGAGAGAGGAAGGTCCAGTTCACCATTAACCAGACCCCGCCCCCCTTGCAGCCCTGTGTGCGTCTCTCTACCGGCCCCCCCCAGGATCCCAGAACCTTCTATGAGTTCCGGACCTACAGCGTCCGCCCCCACCTGGGCCCCGCTTTCCTGCAGCTGACCAATCAGAAGATCCACCTGCGCACCGCACACTCGCAGCTGATTGGCTACTGGAGCGTGGAGTACGGAGGCCTGAACCGAGTCTTCCACATCTGGAAGTACGGTGGGTCTTCTTCTTCTTCTTCTTCTTCTTCTTCCGCGTGGCTGACCCGTCTCTCTCTCTCTCTCTCTCTCTCTCTCTCTCTCTCTCTCTCTCTCTCTCTCTCTCTCTCTCTCTCTCTCTCCACCCCTCCCCCCACATGACTCTCTCTCTCTTCTTCAGACAGTTATTGTGAGCGGGCAGCTGTGCGGGCAGCCCTGTCTCAGGACCCCTCCTGGATGTCGGACTACATCTCCATGGCGATGCCCATGTTGTCGTCCCAGGAGAACGAGGTCACCTACCTGGTTCCCTGGAGTCAGCTGAGAGCGCCGCCGCGGCCCGGAGGTCAGGACACACACCTGGATACACACACCTGGATACACACACCTGGATACACACACCTGGATACACACATACACACATACATACGCGCCCTGAACAGTGATTGGACGCTGACCGCAGGTGTGTTCCAGGTGTGTACGAGCTCGTCTCCTACCTGATGCGTCCCGGCGGTCCGGCTGTCTGGGGCGACGCCTTTCAGGCCGCCGTCACCTCCCATGATGCACCTGGGTACGGCAAGCTGGTGGGAGCCTTTCACAGCGAATTCGGCCTGTTGAACAGAGGTACACAGTAAAAAATACACTGTTAAACAGGTACACTGTAAAAAATACTGTTAAAAACAGGTACACTGTAAAAAATACACTGTTAAACAGGTACATTGTAAAAAATACACTGTTAAAAACAGGTACACTGTAAAAAATACACTGTTAAACAGGTACACTGTATAAAATACACTGTTAAAAACGGGTACACTGTAAAAAATACACTGTTAAACAGGTACACTGTAAACAAATACACTGTTAAAAACAGGTACACTGTAAAAAATACACTGTTAGAAATAGGTACACTGTAAAAAATACACTGTTAAAAACCAGCAAAAAAAAAGTGTGTGTGTGTGTGTGTGTGTGTGTGTGTGTGTGTCATAGTTCACGTCCTCTGGTGGTTTGAGAGTCCTGATCAACGAGCTGAACTTCGACATAAAGCTCATCAGGACGCCAGAGTGGTCGCTGCAGGTCAGACTCCGCCCCCAGACGTGACATCACACACCACATGTGACATCATTTATGTACGTGAATATGAATCAGCACTAACCTTCCCCCCTCTCCTCCCCCTCTCTCCCTCTCCCCCATCCCTCCCTTTTTCCCCCCCAGTCAGAAACAGCGTCCTCCATCTGGTTTCTCAGGAGAATAAACTCATGTTTCCGTGTGCCTTCTCTCCGCTGAACTGACTTCCTGTTGTCACACCTGGGTCTCCACGGCAACAGAGACTGTCCTGTTGGCCAATCAGAGCTCAGCGTTATCTCCAGCTGTTACATCAATAATCTGTATCTGTAATAAAGATGTGAATAACAATCTCTTACTGTCTAATCTTTAATAATACTTCCACTACATGTTCCTGATACTTTTACTGTAACAGTATTACTACAGTATTAGTACTTGTACTGCAGTAATCTGAGTACTTCTTCCACTGCAGGACATTAACTTAATAGCGATACTTACACCTCATTTTTGGATTTAATGGTAATAAACCTGATTCATAAAACACTGTACTTCCTTTATTAAGATGTGAGAGTGGTCTGTCTCTGTCTCTCTCTGGAGGACATGTCTTTATATGCCGTTGGCATCAGTGGACATGGACATGCCCCCCCCATTTCATATTGTTTTTTTTCCATTTTAATTTTTATTCAAAACCATAACGGCTACAAACAAGCCGCAGATAGTAAGAACATGGCTATACCTTTCAAAATAAAAGCCTCATATGAAGGTACCAGAGTAAGAGCCTGTTGATCATGTTACTGACAGCTTTCCATTAGACTGGATCCACTGTTGCATCCTGGGACTTCACACACTTT
>JABXJD010000843.1:55000-57500 GCA_013375575.1 Percina caprodes
TAGTGTGTATTGTTGTGTAGTAGTGTGTGTCTGACCCGTAGAGCAGCAGCAGTGTGTAGTAGTGTGTATTGTTGTGTAGTAGTGTGTGTCTGACCCGTAGAGCAGCAGCAGTGTGTAGTAGTGTGTATTGTTGTGTAGTAGTGTGTGTCTGACCCGTAGAGCAGCAGCAGTGTGTAGTAGTGTGTATTGTTGTGTAGTAGTGTGTGTCTGACCCGTAGAGCAGCAGCAGTGTGTAGTAGTGTGTATTGTTGTGTAGTAGTGTGTGTCTGACCCGTAGAGCAGCAGCAGTGTGTAGTAGTGTGTATTGTTGTGTAGTAGTGTGTGTCTGACCCGTAGAGCAGCAGCAGTGTGTAGTAGTGTGTATTGTTGTGTAGTAGTGTGTGTCTGACCCGTAGAGCAGCAGCAGTGTGTAGTAGTGTGTATTGTTGTGTAGTAGTGTGTGTCTGACCCGTAGAGCAGCAGCAGTGTGTAGTAGTGTGTATTGTTGTGTAGTGTTGTGTGTCTGACCCGTAGAGCAGCAGCAGTGTGTAGTAGTGTGTATTGTTGTGTAGTAGTGTGTGTCTGACCCGTAGAGCAGCAGCAGTGTGTAGTAGTGTGTATTGTTGTGTAGTGTTGTGTGTCTGACCCGTAGAGCAGCAGCAGTGTGTAGTAGTGTGTATTGTTGTGTAGTAGTGTGTGTCTGACCCGTAGAGCAGCAGCAGCAGTGCGAGCGCCGGCAGGTTGGTGGAGGAGACGTAGGCTTTCTGCTGGAAACAGATGAAGATGACGATGACCAGCGTTGCCGGGACGACGTAGTTACACTGCAGAGACCAGTACGGGAGGCCGTTAGGGTCAAAACACGTAGTTACACTGGTTGCTCACACACAATGTTTGGGACACTTTATTAAAATATTTCAAGGTTTTTCTTGTAAAATTCAAATTATTTTGAATTTTCCAACTTTTCAGAAGAGATTTTTTTGTCTTAGAATATTCAGACTGTTTTCTTTCAAAATAATCAAATTTTTTCATGTAATTTCTCAACTTCTTTCTTAAATATTCCACACTGAAACTGTCAGGGTGCGCTTGTTTTGTGTCTCACCATGTCCCAGATGAAGTTACACTCACACACAGACCCTCTAAGGGTGCGCTTGTTTTGTGTCTCACCATGTCCCAGATGAAGTTACACTCACACACAGACCCTCTAAGGGTGCGCTTGTTTTGTGTCTCACCATGTCCCAGATGAAGTTACACTCACACACAGACCCTCTAAGGGTGCGCTTGTTTTGTGTCTCACCATGTCCCAGATGAAGTTGGCCACCCAGTAGAGCAGCGGCTGCACGCGCTGATGAAGTGCATGTGTTTGGCTTTGCTGACTCGCTCCTGAATGAGGAAGACCACGAAGCTGGCGGGGACGAAGGACATGGCGAAGATCACACAGATGGACACCAGGACATCCACGGAGGTTGTTACCCTGAAGACAGTCAGGAGGTGGAGTCAGACACAGAGAGGTGGCTTGTTTTGGTGCATTTGAAGGGATTCAGCTGGGTGGGGGGAATCAGTCCAGTATATCTACCCTGCAGCTGTACCCCTCTACTCCCTGTGTAGTCTTCTCTGTGTAGTACCCCTGTGTACTGTGTAGTACTGTGTGTAGTACTGTGCAGTACTCACAGAGCGACCTGGGACAGCTGCTCCTTGGTGAGGTTCAGCGGGTGGTTGAAGGCCCTGATGCCGTAGCGGGCGGCGTCGGCGCCCGGCGGCAGGTTGGAGCGCAGGATCCCGTTGTTCATCACGTTGATGAAGGCGCCGATGCTGTGCCAGCCTTTGTTATTGAACCAGATCTGGGGACGCGATGTCACACAGCATGAGGTCATACACAGATGCTGACAAACAGGGTCACGGTCTTCCTGTTGACCGGACAACGCATGCAAATTTAAAATTCAAACTTCTTTTTAACATTTTGGTCGGCTTTTCGACATTTGTGTCGCTTTTTCCGATGTTTTTCACAATTCTTTTAATGTTGTGTCCAACAGGGGCAGTGGTGGCCTAAAGGGTAAAGAGACGAGCTTGTGACCGGTCCCCCCCCCTTTCCGCTAAAGCCCAAACGGACTCTAAGCCCCTGAATGCGTGAGCAGTGATTGACATGCAGTTAGATAAGGTCCGTTTCAACAAATGTGACAGAAAGTTAGTTTTCTAAGTCTTACGTACTGCACCTTTAAGTTCTGACCATATATTTGAATGGAACCATCCATGTTAGTTGTTTTGATAATTTGGTTGACAGAAAATAAAAATTTTTAGATATAGAACCTCTTTGAAAATGGGTTAATTAATAGTTTTTGTTTGTATTTTGCTACTCTGTCTTGGTTATGAAAGGATGTATTATTATTATTGTTAATTTTATATTGTTTTTCTCTCTATTTTTATACCTTTTTTGTAAAGCGAAAATGAAATTTCTATTTCCTTGTGGGAGTTGTCCCAAAAAGATCAATAAAGAAAAGTCTAAGTCTCTTTTTCATTTAGACTG
>JABXJD010000843.1:62500-90000 GCA_013375575.1 Percina caprodes
CCTCCCGTGGGAGATGATGGCGATGCGGTCGCCCAAGATGTCCGCCTCGTCCATATGGTGCGTTGACAGGATGATGGTACGCCCTGACAGGAAACAGGAAGTTACAGTTACAACAGAAGGGAGAGAGGGAGTTGTAGTTCCCGTCCCGTGCTCCCCTGTCCCGTCTCACCGGGCCGTACTTCAGCAGCAGGTCCCAGATTCCTCGCCGGGCGTACGGGTCGACTCCGGCCGTGGGTTCGTCCAGGATGACGACCTTGGAGCCCGCGACGAGGCGGCGCCACGGAGAGCTTCCTCTGCATGCCCCCGGACAGCGTGTTGGCGCGGGCGCGGCGCTTGTGCGGCAGCCCGGTGTCCTGCAGGATCTGCTCCACCTCGGCCTGCACCTGCTGCTCCGGCAGGCCCTTGAGCCGGCCGTAGAACCAGATGTGCTCCTCCACCGTCAGCCTGTAACCATGACAACACATTCCTCCACAGTCAGCCTGCAGCGACACCCCATAATATCACATCACAGTTACCATGACAACAGTAGTGTGTCCCTGTGTGTAGTGTGTGTCCCTGTGTGTGGTGTGTGTCCCTGTGTGTGGTGTGTCCCTGTGTGTGTCCCTGTGTGTGATGTGTGTTCCTGTGTGTCCCTGTGTGTAGTGTGTGTCCCTGTGTGTAGTGTGTGTCCCTGTGTGTCCCTGTGTGTGTCCCTGTGTGTGATGTGTGTTCCTGTGTGTCCCTGTGTGTAGTGTGTGTCCCTGTGTGTCCCTGTGTGTGGTGTGTGTCCCTGTGTGTCCCTGTGTGTAGTGTGTGTCCCTGTGTGTGGTGTGTGTAGTGTGTGTAGTGTGTGTCCCTGTGTGTCCCTGTGTGTCGTGTGTGTCCCTGTGTGTGGTGTGTGTAGTGTGTGTCCCTGTGTGTAGTGTGTCCCCCTGTGTGTAGTGTGTGTCCCTGTGTGTGGTGTGTGTAGTGTGTGTCCCTGTGTGTAGTGTGTCCCCCTGTGTGTAGTGTGTGTAGTGTGTGTGGTGTGTGTGTCTGTGTGTCCTTGTGTGTAGTGTGTGTCCCTGTGTGTGGTGTGTGTCCCTGTGTGTCCCTGTGTGTGGTGTGTGTCCCTGTGTGTGGTGTGTGTCCCTGTGTGTGGTGTGTGTCCCTGTGTGTGGTGTGTGTGTCCCTGTGTGTAGTGTGTGTCCCTGTGTGTCCCTGTGTGTAGTGTGTGTCCCTGTGTGTGGTGTGTGTAGTGTGTGTCCCTGTGTGTGGTGTGTGTCCCTGTGTGTGGTGTGTGTCCCTGTGTGTAGTGTGTGTCCCTGTGTGTCCCGGTGTGTCGTGTGTGTCCCTGTGTGTGGTGTGTGTAGTGTGTGTAGTGTGTGTCCCTGTGTGTGGTGTGTGTCCCTGTGTGTCCCTGTGTGTTCCTGTGTGTCCCTGTGTGTCGTGTGTGTCCCTGTGTGTCGTGTGTGTAGTGTGTGTCCCTGTGTGTAGTGTGTGTCCCTGTGTGTAGTGTGTGTCCCTGTGTGTAGTGTGTGTGGTGTGTGTCCCTGTGTGTCCTGGTGTGTAGTGTGTGTCCCTGTGTGTGTGGTGTGTGTCCCTGTGTGTAGTGTGTGTCCCTGTGTGTCCTTGTGTGTGGTGTGTGTCCCTATGTCCCCCTGTGTGGGACTCACATGCTGAAGAGGACGTTGTGTTGGGGACAGACACCCAGACTCTGTCTGATAGTGCTCAGCTCCGTCCGGATGTCTCGGCCCAGGATGTAGGCGGTGCCAGAGGTGGGGGGGAAGAGCCCCGTCAGGATGGACCTGCAGGGACAACATGTCTCAGTGTCTCTGTCTCAGTGTCTGTCTCTGTCCCGGCCCTAGTGTCTGTCTCTGTCCTAATGTCTGTCTCTGTCCCGGCCCTAGTGTCTGTCTCTGTCCCAGCCCTAGTGTCCGTCCCTGTGCTAATGTCTGTCTCTGTCCCAGCCCTAGTGCATATCCCTGTCCTTGGTACTCACATTCCCTAGTATCTGTCTCTGTCCTAGTGTTTGTCCCAGCTCTAGGGTCTGTCCCTGTCCTAATGTCTGTCTCTGTCCCAGGCCTAGTGTCTGTCTCTGTCCTAGCCCTAGTATCTGTCTCTGTACTAGTGTCTGTCCCAGTCCTTGTGTCTGTCCCAGCCCTAGTGTCTGTCCCTGTGACTCACATGGTGGTTGTCTTCCCGGCCCCGTTGTGTCCCAGGAAGGACGTGATCTGTCCCTCGTAGAAGCCGGCGTGAGTCCGTCTACCGCCAGCTTCTTCCCGTGGCGGTAGACCTTGACCAGGTCCTCGATGTAGACCCCGGGAGCCAGGTGGGACGGCTCCTCCTCCATGCACACCGCTGCAGACACAGGAAGACGCACCTTCACAATAAGAGTCTTACAGGTCAGGGCTCACTTTCAAAATAAGAGTCTCATAGGCCAGTGCTCACTTTCACAATAAGAGTCTTATAGGCCAGTGCTCACTTTCACAATAAGAGTCTTACAGGTCAGGGCTCACTTTCACAATAAGAGTCTTACAGGTCAGGGCTCACTTTCACAATAAGAGTCTTACAGGTCAGGGCTCACTTTCACAATAAGTTACACTTGATATAAGAAATAAAGACGTTTTGTATGAGAAACAATGAATAAAAAAGCAGATGAACGCTACAAATTAAGCCAGAAACCAAACATTATTATTATTATTATTATTATTATCATCATTATTATTATTATTATAATAATTACTACTAACCACTGCAGACACACACAGGAAGACGCACACTTTCACAATAAGTGTCTTACAAGTCAGTCAGACAGCTGGTGTGTGTGTGTCTGTGTGTGTGTCTGTGTGTTTGTGTGTCTGTGCATTTGTCTCTGTGCGTGTGTCTCTGTGTGTGTCTCTCACCTTGTGGGTTGCGTCTCCGTGTCAGAGGGACACTGTTGGACTTTCCCTCCTTTTCTCCAAACCAGTAGGACTTACTGAGGGGAAAGTACCAAGGCCGAGGGATCCCGTACTGACCTGACATACACACACACACACACACACACACACACACACACACACACACACACACACACACACACACACACACACACACACACACACACACACACACACACACACACACACACACACACATCTGTGTCAACGTTTGACGGGCTGCAGCTGAAACTTCATTCCTTCTCAACCTGGACCCTATTCTTCCAAAAATGTGGTTAGATCCCTCCAGAGATAGACCTTTTAGTTAAAGAGGAAGATCCTTTTAGGTTAACATGAAACAGAAATCACCATCACCAAACCCACCAGACTCCATGTAAATAATCACTACTTTTAGTGTGTGTAGAGCAGCATATCTCCACCAGACTCCATGTAAATAATCACTACTTTTAGTGTGTGTAGAGCAGCATATCTCCACCAGACTCCATGTAAACAATCAAAATTACCCTTTGTGTGTGTGTGTGTGTGTGTGTGTGTGTGTGTCTCACCTGGGAACACGGCCTCGATGTACCAGGTGAGGACTCCGTAGAGGAAGGCGTCGACGTACATCATGATGATGGCGGTGCGGAGGCTGAAGTCGTCCTGCTCCAGAGGACTGGACACCAGGTTCTTCCACTGGATACCCACCCCCTGCTCCTCGAACAGGGCGAAGTACTCGCAGCCGAACCCGAACGCCACAGGGGACAGGAAGCTCTGCTCACACACAGACAGGCAGACAGACAGACAGACAGACAGACAGACAGTTAGTTAGTTACTGGACAGAGTTAGACGTGTGTGAGTGTCTGTGTGAGTGTCTGTGTGTGTGTGAGACTCACGGCGACGACTTTGCCCCCAAAGCCAATGTGGTCCTCCCAGGCGACGCAGAGCACGTAGGGCAGGTAGAGCGTGAAGTAGATGATGCCGCCGCAGGCGGCCGCCAGGTTGGAGCGGGCGAACGCCGTGCTGAGCAGGAAGCATTGCATGATGGTTACCACGGCGAAGGACCCCAGGAAGAGGAAGACCACGCCGGGGTCACTGTAGGGCAGCAGGTTACCCATCTGCACCAAAACACACAGAATCGCATTAGCCTCATGTTGCCCAACATAAGGAGCCTGTGTGTGATTGGCTCCTGTACGAGTGTGTGTGATTGGCTCCTGTACGAGTGTGTGTGATTGGCTCCTGTACGAGTGTGTGTGATTGGCTCCTGTACGAGTGTGTGTGATTGGCTCCTGTACGAGTGTGTGTGATTGGCTCCTGTGCGAGTGTGTGTTAGTGGCTCCTGTGCGAGTGTGTGTGATTGGCTCCTGTGCGAGTGTGTGTGATTGGCTCCTGTGTGAGAGTGTGTGTGACTGGCTCCTGTACGAGAGTGTGTGTGATTGGCTCCTGTGCGAGAGTGTGTGTGATTGGCTCCTGTGCGAGAGTGTGTGTGATTGGCTCCTGTGTGAGAGTGTGTGTGACTGGCTCCTGTACGAGTGTGTGTGATTGGCTCCTGTGTGAGAGTGTGTGTGATTGGCTCCTGTGCGAGAGTGTGTGTGACTGGCTCCTGTGCGAGAGTGTGTGTTAGTGGCTCCTGTGTGAGAGTGTGTGTGATTGGCTCCTGTACGAGAGTGTGTGTGTCTGGCTCCTGTGTGAGAGTGTGTGTGATTGGCTCCTGTGTGAGAGTGCGTGTGATTGGCTCCTGTGCGAGAGTGTGTGTGACTGGCTCCTGTACGAGAGTGTGTGTGATTGGCTCCTGTGTGAGAGTGTGTGTGATTGGCTCCTGTACGAGAGTGTGTGTGATTGGCTCCTGTACGAGAGTGTGTGTGATTGGCTCCTGTACGAGTGTGTGTGATTGGCTCCTGTGCGAGTGTGTGTTAGTGGCTCCTGTGCGAGTGTGTGTGATTGGCTCCTGTGCGAGTGTGTGTGATTGGCTCCTGTGTGAGAGTGTGTGTGACTGGCTCCTGTACGAGTGTGTGTGATTGGCTCCTGTGCGAGTGTGTGTGATTGGCTCCTGTGTGAGTGTGTGTGACTGGCTCCTGTACGAGTGTGTGTGATTGGCTCCTGTGCGAGTGTGTGTGATTGGCTCCTGTGCGAGAGTGTGTGTGATTGGCTCCTGTGTGAGAGTGTGTGTGACTGGCTCCTGTACGAGAGTGTGTGTGATTGGCTCCTGTGTGAGAGTGTGTGTGATTGGCTCCTGTGCGAGAGTGTGTGTGACTGGCTCCTGTGCGAGAGTGTGTGTTAGTGGCTCCTGTGTGAGAGTGTGTGATTGGCTCCTGTACGAGTGTGTGTGTCTGGCTCCTGTGTGAGTGTGTGTGATTGGCTCCTGTGTGAGAGTGCGTGTGATTGGCTCCTGTGCGAGAGTGTGTGTGACTGGCTCCTGTACGAGAGTGTGTGTGATTGGCTCCTGTGTGAGAGTGTGTGTGACTGGCTCCTGTGTGAGAGTGTGTGTGATTGGCTCCTGTGCGAGAGTGTGTGTGATTGGCTCCTGTGTGAGAGTGTGTGTGACTGGCTCCTGTGTGAGAGTGTGTGTTATTGGCTCCTGTACGAGTGCGTGTGATTGGCCGAGACCTTGAGCAGCAGCACCAGCAGCCGGCGCTGGCCAGCAGGGGACCAGGCTGCTGAGGAACCAGCTGAACCACAGCACCCCGTTGTCCAGGCCCATGATCCTCATGGTCTCCTTCAGCCGCGCCTCCTTCTCGTACACCACGCCCTTCAGGATCATGGCCACCGAGTACATCCAGGCCAGCGTCATGAACAGAGGCATGGAGCGGCTCATCACACGCAGGAAGCTACACACACACACACACACAGATATATATATATATATATATATATATATATATATATATATATATATATATATATATATATATATATATATATATATATATATATATATATATATATATTAGACATAGTATAGTATATAGTATAATAGACATAGTATATATAGTGTAGTATATATATTAGTATATAGTATAGTAGACATAGTATAGTATCTATAGTGTAGTATATATAGTATAGTATATAGTATAGTAGACATAGTATAGTATATATAGTAGACATAGTGTAGAATATAGTATAGTATATAGTATATATAGTAGACATAGTGTAGAATATAGTATATATAGTAGACAGTGCAGTTATTGTATAGTATATATAGTGTAGTATATAGTATATATAGTAGACAGTGTAGTATATAGTATAGTATATATAGTGTAGGACATAGTATATATAGTAGACATAGTGTAGTATATATTATAGTATATATAGTGTAGGACATAGTATATATAGTAGACATAGTGTAGTATATAGTATAGTATATATAGTGTAGGACATAGGATATATAGTAGACATAGTGCAGTAATAGTACACGATGCATGGCGAGTGAGAGGACGGGGACGTACATGTCGTCCACGTAGCAGGGGTAGGGCATCTGCTGGATGTACACGCCCGTCTTCTCCTTGGTGCCCGTCATGGCCCTGATGATGCCTTGCTCGATAACGTCCTGCAGGTACGTGAACCCGCCCCAGATGTACCGCATGTCCTCAAAGGGGTCGGCCCGGGGACCGGGGTCCCAGTACCTGGGGGGACAACACAGTGTGTCACCTTCAAAACATTTAAAGGGACAGTACATCTTCTGATGGAGCCAGACTCCATGTAAACAATCAGGACTTCATCATCGTAACACACACTTCATCCAAAGTGTGTGTGTGTGTCTGTCTGTCTGTGTGTGTGTCTGTGTATATGTGTGTGTGTGTGTCTGTGTAAATATGTGTGTGTGTGTGTGTCTGTGTGTGTCTGTGTGTGTCTGTGTGTGTGTGTGTGTGTCTCTGTATGTGTGTGTGTGCCTGTGTGTGTGTGTGTGCATGTCTCTGTCTGTGTGTGTGTGTGTGTGTTTTTGTGTGTGTGTCTCTGTCTCTGTGTGCGTGTGTGTGTTTTTGTGTGTGTATGTGTGTGCGTACGCGTCTTTGATCTTGTTGGTCCTCTCCACGTTGTCGATGTCCATGCGGATCTTGTAGCTGAGCTGGCTCGGCAGCTCGGTGCCATTGGGGTCCAGGTCCAGGAACACGACGCCGGCCCAGAACCTCCGGTCCTCCAGCAGCACCATGGACCGGTTCACCAGCCGCTCCTCGCTAGAGACCGGCTCCAGCTTGTCCAGGTTAACACACTGACACACACACACACACACACACACAGACATACAGACACACACACACACACACACACACAGACACACACACAGAGAGACAGACACACACAGACACACACACACAGACACACACACACAGAGACAGACACACACACACACACACACACACACACACACACACACACAGAGAGACAGACACACACAATCACACACACACACACACAGAGACAGACACACACAATCACACAGACAGACAGACACACACACGCACACAATCAGACAGACAGACAGACAGACACACATTTTATTTTATTATTAATATCTGGAGGATATTAATATAATAACATGATGAACAGTACTTTTAGCATCGTAACACACACTTCCTTCAGAGTGGACAGGAACCCACGTTACTGATGTACCTGTAGAGATATGTTACTGATGTACATGTAGAGATATGTTACTGATGTACATGTAGAGATATGTTACTGATGTACCTGTAGAGATATGTTACTGATGTACATGTAGAGATATGTTACTGATGTACACGTGAAGATATGTTACTGATGTACCTGTAGAGATATGTTACTGATGTACACGTGGAGATATGTTACTGATGTACACGTAGAGATATGTTACTGATGTACATGTAGAGATATGTTACTGATGTACATGTAGAGATATGTTACTGATGTACACGTGGAGATATGTTACTGATGTACATGTGGAGATATGTTACCGATGTACACGTGGAGATATGTTACTGATGTACATGTAGAGATATGTTACTGATGTACACGTAGAGATATGTTACTGATGTACATGTAGAGATATGTTACTGATGTACACGTAGAGATATGTTACTGATGTACACGTAGAGATATGTTACTGATGTAAACGTGGAGATATGTTACTGATGTACACGTAGAGATATGTTACTGATGTACACGTAGAGATATGTTACTGATGTACACGTAGAGATATGTTACTGATGTACACGTAGAGATATGTTACTGATGTACACGTAGAGATATGTTACTGATGTAAACGTGGAGATATGTTACTGATGTACACATAGAGATATGTTACTGATGTACATGTAGAGATATGTTACTGATGTACATGTGGAGATATGTTACTGATGTACACATAGAGATATGTTACTGATGTACATGTAGAGATATGTTACTGATGTACATGTGGAGATATGTTACTGATGTACATGTAGAGATATGTTACTGATGTACATGTAGAGATATGTTACTCATGTACACGTGGAGATATGTTACTGATGTACGCGTAGAGATATGTTACTGATGTACACGTAGAGATATGTTACTGATGTACATGTAGAGATATGTTACTGATGTACATGTAGAGATATGTTACTGATGTACATGTGGAGATATGTTACTGATGTACACGTAGAGATATGTTACTGATGTACATGTAGAGATATGTTACTGATGTACATGTGGAGATATGTTACTGATGTACATGTAGAGATATGTTACTGATGTACATGTAGAGATATGTTACTGATGTACACGTAGAGATATGTTACTGATGTACACGTGAAGATATGTTACTGATGTACATGTAGAGATATGTTACTGATGTACATGTAGAGATATGTTACTGATGTACACGTGAAGATATGTTACTGATGTACACGTACATGTATGTAGTTATTAATAACTGTTACCTCCATGAAGCGGGAGATGCTCATGATGGCCTGGTCCGTCTCGTTGAAGACGTCCCTCCAGGTGAGGGCCCCCCCCGTCCCCCCCGGCTGCTTGGACAGGAAGTGGGAGACGTCGGCGACGGTCCAGGCGGTGCCGCTCAGCTGGGCTCCAAGGAGGGTGGAGGAGACGTTGTTCTTCAGCAGAGTCTGACCACACAGCATTATTATTATTATTATTTTTATAAAAAATATTAATACATTATTATTATTTATACTATTATTGTTATTATATTATTACTTATTATTATTATATCTTTTATAATTATATGAATGGTAGAGAGTGAAGACGTCTACCCGGAGCAGGTCCATCTCCTCACTGCTCTCCATGAACTTCCAGACTTTGGGTCTCATCTCCTCCCACATCCCGCCCAGGTCCCTGAACACACCGAGCTCCTGGAAGGTCCGGTTCACCTGAACGCACCACAGACATGTGCGGGGGGTGTTAACATCAACACATACTGCTCAGGCATCAACACCATCTGTCACTGAGGGACCAGACTATGACATGAGACAGGTGCAGAGGGACCAGTCTATAACGTGAGACGGGTGCAGAGGGACCAGTCTATAACATGAGATTGGGACCAGTCTATAACATGAGACAGGGACCAGTCTATAACATGAGACAGGGACCAGCCTATAACATGAGACGGGGACCATCCTATAACATGAGACGGGGACCAGCCTATAACATGAGACGGGGACCAGCCTATAACATGAGACAGGGACCAGTCTATAACATGAGACGGGGACCAGTCTATAACATGAGACAGGGACCAGTCTATAACATGATTTTGTGTAATCGATGGGGGGTGTATCTCGTGGGGGTACCTCGTGGATGACCCTCTGGGTGGCGGGGTCTCGGGGGTGTACAGGATCTTTCCCAGCAGCAGAGGCTTCACCGCCTGCCAGATCATCTTGGACATCGGGTTAGAGTCCAGACTCTGGACCAGGCTGTTACAGTAGGGAGCTACACACACACACACACACACACACACACACACACACACACACACACACACACACACGTTAGAACTGGAACATATGAGAGTCATTATTCACAATTACCATAAACTACTGGAAGATTATTTGCTCGCACGCACTACTGAAACGCTCTGTGTCTGTGTGTGTATCTCTGTGTCTGTGTGTGTGTATATATGTGTGTGTGTGTGTGTGTGTGTGTGTGTGTGTATATATATGTGTGTGTGTGTGTCTGTGTGTGTCTCTCTCTCTGTGTATGTGTGTGTCTCTGTGTGTGTGTGTGTGGGTATCTCTGTGTGTGTGTGTGTGTGTGTGTGCGTCTCTTACTGGAGGAGTTGTCGTACAGCGCCGCCTGCTCGTCCTCGCTGCTGTTGCCTTGGTTACCGAACAGCGCCTTGTAGTTGCTGTCCTCGTACCAGTTGAGGGACTTGATCTGCAGGCCGCCACCCTCGGGGTGTCCACAGGCGATCCGGGACACGGCGCGGTGGAGGTCCCCGGGCGCCGCCGCCGCCGTCGCCGTCTGGGTCAGAGAGATGACCTCGCTCCTCAGGTCCAGCCAGCTGCTCATCCCGGCCAGCTGCACTCAGTACGCACAGTACACACTCAGTACGCACAGTACACACTCAGTACGCACAGTACACACTCAGTACGCACAGTACACACAGTACACAATCAGTATACACAGTACACACTCAGCTCATCCCAGCCAACACACACACACACACACACACACACACACACACACACACACACACACACACACACACACACACACACACACACACACACACACACACACACACGGTTTTTATACACATAGCAACCTACAGGTGAAACAGCAATGGGGGGTTCGAATGAAACGCCCCATCAGATGACACCTGTAGGTTGCTATAGTAACGCCACCTGTAGGTTGCTATAGTAACACCACCTGTAGGTTGCTATAGTAACGCCACCTGTAGGTTGCCAGTGACAAAATAGTGGCTTTCGGTCCGCTTTGGAAATTACATTTAATTAAATAGTGTTTCAGCTGTCCCAGTACACACAATACACACACACACACAGTACACACACACACACACACACACAGTACACACACACACACACACACACACACACACACACACACACACAGTACTACTGGTACTACCAGCCATCTACACACAGTACTTTAGATACTAGTATTACTGTACGTCAGCAGCTTTAATGTCCTCAACATGAACTGCTGACAGGAACTTCCTGTTTCTATCTAATGACACTTCCTGTTTCTATATGATGACACTTCCTGTTTCTATCTGATGACAGTATAGTATATTATATATAAATAGTTCTCCAGCTTTTATTGTGAAAGACATGTTGTATGTTCAGCAGAAGTGACGTCATTCTGTTATTATTGTTTCAAAGAAGAGTTTCAAAATAAAGCTCAGAAAATAAAATAGAAAAAAATATTTTCTTGGATTTGGACCAATCTGTCTCACACACACACACACACACACACACACACACACACACACACACACACACACACACACACACACACACACACACACACACACACACACACACACACACACACACACACACACACACACACACACACACACACACACACACACACAGCTGTGGGTTCTTACCTCGACCGCCAGCGAGCCCAGACTGTCCAGGAGATTGTTGGTCGCCCTGGAAACCATCTTAATGGCTTCGGGGTCGGAGGTCACGTCTCTCTGAGAGACACAGAGACACGTTTCAGTTCAAAAGGTTGGTTGGTAGGTACGTGTAGAGCAGTAAAAACTACAAGACGTCCATCTAAATACTCTGAAAGTTACACAGAGTTTGGTTGGAGACTTTTCTAAAACTAGGAAGTTTAGGATTTTCTCTCCAGGTCTCTGACCGAAGGATTGTAAGGATTTCTGTCTTTGTTGCCGTAGAAACGACACAGAAGACAGTTTCACACCGTCAGTCAGCGCCTCGTAAAAGAAGCGCCGCCTCATTGACGCGCTGCTCGCTGGAGACAAACACGTCTCCAGGCTACCAAATCTGAGACTGTAGAGACACACACACACAAACACAAACACACACACAAACACACACACACACAGACAGACACAAATACATACACACACACACACACACACACACACACACACACAGACAGACAGACACAAATACACACACACACACACACACACACACAGACAGAGACAGACAGACGCCCCCCCCGTACCTTGATGGGCTTCAGGAAGTCCAGGTTGCTGAGGAAGTTCTCCTCGGCGTGGTCCAGCCAGCTCGACGGCGCCTGACAGATCACTTCCTGCACCTGCACGGACAGCTGGCGGTCCGAAATCGTCACAAAATCCTCCACGGTGGGCTCGCCCCCCGTCCTGGGACACATGTCCCTTAGGTGGACGCCGAACCCCTTCAGGAGCACCTGGACGGGCGGAGAGAGACCAGGGTCAAAGGTCAGGTCACCATCCATCTGCTGCAGACAGAGCGCGTGCAGACAGACAGACAGAGCGCGTGCAGACAGACAGAGCGTGTGCAGACAGACAGACAGACAGACAGAGCGCGTGCAGACAGACACAGCGCCGTCGTGTTCACCTTCTCCAGGTTGACGTCGGCGTCGGTGATCTGCTGGACGGCGTGCTCAGACAGCGAAGCGTTTCTCAGCAGGAACATGGACAGAGTCTCGCCGTCTCGCAGGAAGTGCTTCAACTTGAATCCTGAAAAACAGAAAAAAGATTAAAGGCCATGCCGTCACACGCCTGCCCGCCGTCACACGCCTGCACGGCATCACACGCCTGCCCGCCGTCACACGCCGTCACACGCCTGCACGGCATCACACGCCTGCACGGCATCACACGCCTGCCCGCCGTCACACGCCTGCACGGCATCACACGCCTGCCCGCCGTCACACGCCTGCACGGCATCACACGCCTGCCCGCCGTCACACGCCTGCCCGCCGTCACACGCTGTCACACGCCTGCCCGCCGTCACACGCCTGCACGGCATCACACGCCATCACACGCCTGCCCGCCGTCACACGCCTGCCCGCCGTCACACGCCTGCCCGCCGTCACACGCCTGCCCGCCGTCACACGCCTGCCCGCCGTCACACGCTGTCACACGCCTGCAGGTTGAACTTTCCACTCATCGCCACGCCTGACATTTAATGTCAGGTGGTCAAAGTCTTCTCTTCTTCTGCAGCTTTAAACAGGCAGCTGTGACGGAGACCAACCCAACACTACATCCAGTTGGCATGGTAACAGCGGAGGACTAACGGGTCAGCGCTCTGAGTGATGTGATTGGTCCAATGAGGAAGAGTTTCCAGCAGAGACGTCTGCTCCATTTACACACCTCCACACACACGTTACTTCCTGTTAAAGTCAACTTCAACCAAGAGCTGAAAAAGTGTACAGAAGTTTTAAAAACTATTACAGAAAAGATGTCAAAAACATCCAAAAACGTCTCAGAAAGAAGCTCCGTCTCCGTCTCCGTCCACGTGTCCATCTAATGATCTGGAGTCTGTAAAACCTCCTGAGAATAAATCTGGTCAGAGTGTGTTTCCATCCAACGGCTTTACAGCCAATAAGAACCTGTGGTGATGACATCACACGCTGTTTTATGGTCAGACGGGGACATCTGATTGGTTGGAGACATTTTAAGGTGTTTCCATTCATTTACACTGAATCACACAACAGACGTCTACCATCACATGATCACTATGGGACAACGTCGTGTTTTAGGTCATTTTCTGGCCGGACAGTGAAAGCCAAATGAAGCTTGGTGAACCGGTGTCTTTATTCTCGGAGCCACTAGATGGCGCTCTTGGTTTTAGGAGAAAGGCCCGAGGCGTTAGAAGTGTGTGTGTGTGTGTGTGTGTGTGTGTGTGGCAGGAGAGCAACATTAGTGGCTCACACAAGAAAGACGCTGGTTCACAAAGATTTATTCGGCTTTCACCGGTCCAACCAGAACATCACCTAAAACTTAATTATTCATTATTTATTCAGCAAATAAGGTTTCCATTCAGCATTTATCACGTAAGAAGAATATCTTCATCTTCATCACCATCACCATCTTCACCATCATCATCATCATCAAGATAAAATCTGATGAGGCCAACGGATTTCCTTTGATATTCATCAATTTTACTGTTTCCATGAAGCATTTTCATCAACATCATTAATTCAGATAAAACTTGATGATGAAACAAAGTTGGAGACAAACAAACATCCAAAAACGTCTTAAAAAGAGACAAAAAACGTGGAAAAAGTAGCCCCAAAATGAATAAAAAGGGTTGGATGTGATTGGTCCAATGAGGAGACGTCTGGTCCAATCACAGACCTCCACACACAGTTCACTTCCTGTTAAACTATCGCCTGCTGAAAGTTACGCAGACGATCTCGAGGAAACTACAACAGGTCTAACGAGATGACATCACACCGCGGTCGACACGGCGACAGCTGTTCCTCCGCCCTCTTCCCCTCTGCTCCAACCGGTCGATGCTTCCGCTGCTTCTCAGACGTCTTTAGTCTGTTTTGGGTGTTGATGAACCAGTCAGAAGATAAAAAGAGTCTCAACTTTTACTAAAAAGTTGAAAAAAACTGATGAAAATGTTAAATAAAACGGATAAAAAACTGAATAAAAAAGCATAAAAAGTGACGAAATGTTGGAAAGAAGTGTTCAAAACTTGTGAAAGTGTGAACGCGTAGAGTAAGAAAGTAAAATGTCTGCTTGATGGACTAAACTCTGTGAAAGTGGGACAAATTGCAGCTGAACAAACTGTTTTCCTGCAGAGCGACACGAACTCTCAGCGTGAAGACCGACGACACGCTGACCCACACCTGCAGAGGCCGAACTCACCAGACTCCATGTAAATAATCACTACTTTTATCATCGTAAAACACACTTCATTCAAAGTGGATCGAAACAAAAAAAAACTACCAAAAGCTGTCTTGGTTCATCTTTCCACTGTTCCAACAATCACCACTCTGGTCTGGTTGGAATAAACTCTTAATTCACCCATTTACATGTGGAGATATGCTGCTCTATACACGCTAAAAGTAGTGATTATTTACACGGAGTCTGGTGGAGATATGCTGCTCTATACATGCTAAAAGTAGTGATTATTTACATGGAGTCTGGTGGAGATATGCTGCTCTATACACACTAAAAGTAGTGATAATTTACATGGAGTCTGGTGGAGATATGCTGCTCTATACACGCTTAAAGTAGTGATAATTTACATGGAGTCTGGTGGAGATATGCTGCTCTATACACACTAAAAGTAGTGATAATTTACATGGAGTCTGGTGGAGATATGCTGCTCTATACACACTAAAAGTAGTGATTATTTACATGGAGTCTGGTGGAGATATGCTGCTCTATACACACTAAAAGTAGTGATTATTTACATGGAGTCTGGTGGAGATATGCTGCTCTATACACACTAAAAGTAGTGATTATTTACATGGAGTCTGGTGGGTTTGGTGATGGTGATTTCGGGGCAGTTAGACAAATCTGATGCTTTATTGTAAATAGTATTTTACTGGCTTATATTTGTTATTTTATAAGGATAAACCCTGTGATTTACACCCTACTCCCTGACCAACTCTGAGCAGGTTTCAGCAGGTAATCTCCTCCCGCCCCCGCTCGCCTCAGCAGCGCCTTCTCACGAACTGAACACCCCCAAATGCCTGTGAGACCAAAGCAATTAGAGGGAATAAAGAGCAGAGGGCAGGCAGGTCGGAGCAGGTAGAGAAAAGAAACGCCCCCCACAGAGAGAGCATTAACAACACAAAGGAGGGAATACTTTCTGTTCAATGGGCCAGAAGAACACACACACACACACACACACACACACAAGTACTGGGTCTGGTTCTAGTTCTGGGTATACTTCTGCTTCTGGTTCCAGGTCTAGTTCCGGGTCTGGTTCTGGTTGGTACCTGATCGGCTCTCCTGCAGAACCTTCAGGGCCTGAGCGAGTTCCTTAAACCCGTCGAGGTTTTTATCATTCTGACTGTAGAGGAGAATCTTCTTAGCGTCCGAAAACATCCGAGAAATTCTGGAAAAACACAGAAAAAGAAACAATGAGAAACAATCAGGATGAAGATACAGGAGAAACAAGCAGGAAAAACAAGCAGGAGGAACAAGCAGGGGGAACAAACAGGAGAAACAAACAGGAGAAACAAGCAGGGGGAACAAGCAGGAGGAACAAGCAGGAGAAACAAGCAGGAGGAACAAGCAGGGGGAACAAGCAGGAGGAACAAGCAGGCGGAACAAGCAGGCGAAACAAGCAGGCGAAACAAGCAGGAGAAACAAGCAGGAGAAACAAGCAGGAGAAACAAGCAAGGAGGAACAAGCAGGAGAAACAAGCAGGAGAAACAAGCAGGAGAAACAAGCAGGAGCAGCTGTTTGACAAATCTTCAAACAGTGACAAACTCAATAAAAAGATAAAAGCACCTAAAATGTTATTTTAATAATTCAAAAACTCGAAAAAGTGACAAAACATAATGGAGTTTTCTAAATAAACGTGTAGAGTGATGTTCACGTGGGGTTTTCACAATAAAAGTCTGTTAAGAGTCTTCTCACATGATCAGAACTTTCAACAAAACATAAAAAACTAGACCCTCGAAAGGAAAAAAACTAACTTTCAGAATAAAAGTCTAAAAAGAGTCTCACATGGAGTCGTTGAAGTTCCCAACGACGCCCGGAGACTCGCCCGGCGTCGGACTCCTGAAGCATGGGTTGTTGGCGTTGCAAAGGATTCCCTGTAGCCATGGCAACGTGCCGGCCGACGGCATCGCTTTGTTGGGAAAATGACCTGCAGACAGACAAAAATTAGAACAGACGTTATATCAGGACACAGACGACAAAACATACTCCTGTACAGGTTATAGCTTGGTACTACAGCTAATCCCCCCGCCAGACTCCATGTAAATAATCACTACTTTTATCATCGTAAAACACACTTCATTCAAAGTGGACAGAAACTAAATAAAACTACCAAAAGCCGTCTTGGTTCATCTTTCCACTGTTCAACAATCACCACTCTGGTCTAGTTGGGATGAACTCTTAATTCACCCATTTACATGTGGAGATATGCTGCTCTATACACGCTAAAAGTAGTGATTATTTACATGGAGTCTGGTGGAGATATGCTGCTCTATACACGCTAAAAGTAATGATTATTTACATGGAGTCTGGTGGAGATATGCTGCTCTATACACGCTAAAAGTAGTGATTATTTACATGGAGTCTGGTGGAGATATGCTGCTCTATACATGCTAAAAGTAGTGATTATTTACATGGAGTCTGGTGGAGATATGCTGCTCTATACATGCTAAATGTAGTGATTATTTACATGGAGTCTGGTGGAGATATGCTGCTCTATACACGCTAAAAGTAGTGATTATTTACATGGAGTCTGGTGGAGATATGCTGCTCTATACATGCTAAATGTAGTGATTATTTACATGGAGTCTGGTGGAGATATGCTGCTCTATACACGCTAAAAGTAGTGATTATTTACATGGAGTCTGGTGGAGATATGCTGCTTTATACACACTAAAAGTAGTGATTATTTACATGGAGTCTGGTGGAGATATGCTGCTCTATACACGCTAAAAGTAGTGATTATTTACATGGAGTCTGGTGGAGATATGCTGCTTTATACACACTAAAAGTAGTGATTATTTACATGGAGTCTGGTGGAGATATGCTGCTTTATACACACTAAAAGTAGTGATTATTTACATGGAGTCTGGTGGAGATATGCTGCTCTATACACGCTAAAAGTAGTGATTATTTTCATGGATGGAGTCTGGTGGTTTGGTGATGGTGATTTTGGGGATCATTCATGTTAAACTAAAAGGATTTAACTCTAACTAAAAGGTCTATCTCTGTAGGGATCCATCCCATAATGTTGACACACACTTAGAATAATAATCTGAGTCTGTCAGCAGCAACAACACAAACACGGAGACATGGAGTCCAGGTTGAAGAACAATCAAAGTTGCCCTTCAAATCATATTAACAAGCTTAATAGATGAACTATGAATGAGATATCTCATAGAGAGATGACTCAGGAGCTGTGTTTAAACGTGACCTTCCAGAGTAAATGTGAACATCCTGAGGTGAACCTTTCTCACAGCAGCGAGTCTGAACACGTCTGGACGACGACACGCTGCTGAGTCACAGCTCTGCCAATTCAGGGTTAAAACCTAAAGAAAAAGGAAGTTGCCCTTTAAATTAATTAATTACTTAAATATGAATGGAGTCTGGTTTGCTCACATTAAAAGGGACAGAAATAAGAATTCATATTTCCATCCATCCATTCATATGTGCTCACCAGACTCCATTCATATTTCTGCCACTTTAATGTGTTTAAATCCAAATGGGGACCCTGCTATTGTCTGTTCCACCACATGGAGAAGAAGAGTCCAGGTTGAGGTCATGGACACGTGCCGGTTCTGAGATTTAATCTGAAGACGTTTATCTTCCTGCTGCGTTGGAACAACGGTCCATCGGTTCACCTGGAGACGCTGCAGGTAGATAATCTGTGATTGGTTTATGATCCCTGCAGCAGCGCTACAACCTTTACCCCCCAACGGGGGAAGGATATCAGGGATCTTTTGGGGACCGGTCAGCCTGCCAACGGGCTGCTGTCTAATCACAGCTGCAGATTAGATAACACTCAGATTCACAGCTTTCCTTTAAACCTCCCTACAGACACGAGTCAGCAGTCCGACCCAGGACGCTCAACCACGTACGCTTCGTTCCATAGCAACCGAAGGACGGCCAGGCCACAAACACCTCACATCAAAAAGGGATAGAAAGTGGGGAAATTACAAAAATCTATTAAAAAAAGTGGAGGAAAACTCATAAGGGTAACAAATATATGGGGAAATAAATACAAAAACATGGGGAAAATACAAATATATGGGAAAAAAGAGATTAACTTCCTGAGTAAACGTGAACAGTGTGTGTAGATGTGAACAGTGTGTGTAGATGTGAACAATGTGAGTAGGCAATGTGTGTAGATGTGAACAGTGTGTGTAGATGTGAACAGTGTGTGTAGATGTGAACAATGTGTGTAGATGTGAACAATGTGAGTAGGCAATGTGTGTAGATGTGAACAGTGTGTGTAGATGTGAACAATGTGTGTAGGCAATGTGTGTAGATGTGAACAGTGTGTGTAGATGTGAACAATGTGTGTAGGCAGTGTGTGTAGATGTGAACAGTGTGTGTAGATGTGAACAGTGTGTGTAGATGTGAACAATGTGAGTAGGCAATGTGTGTAGATGTGAACAGTGTGTGTAGATGTGAACAATGTGTGTAGGCAGTGTGTGTAGATGTGAACAGTGTGTGTAGATGTGAACAGTGTGTGTAGATGTGAACAATGTGTGTAGGCAGTGTGTGTAGATGTGAACAGTGTGTGTAGATGTGAACAGTGTGTGTAGATGTGAACAATGTGTGTAGGCAGTGTGTGTAGATGTGAACAGTGTGTGTAGATGTGAACAGTGTGTGTAGGCAGTGTGTGTAGATGTGAACAGTGTGTGTGTAGATGTGAACAGTGTGTGTAGGCAGTGTGTGTAGATGTGAACAGTGTGTGTAGATGTGAACAGTGTGTGTAGGCAGTGTGTGTAGATGTGAACAGTGTGTGTAGATGTGAACAGTGTGTGTAGATGTGAACAGTGTGTGTAGATGTGAACAATGTGTGTAGGCAGTGTGTGTAGATGTGAACAGTGTGTGTAGATGTGAACAGTGTGTGTAGGCAGTGTGTGTAGATGTGAACAGTGTGTGTGTAGATGTGAACAGTGTGTGTAGGCAGTGTGTGTAGATGTGAACAGTGTGTGTGTAGATGTGAACAGTGTGTGTAGATGTGAACAGTGTGTGTAGGCAGTGTGTGTAGATGTGAACAGTGTGTGTGTAGATGTGAACAGTGTGTGTAGGCAGTGTGTGTAGATGTGAACAGTGTGTGTGTAGATGTGAACAGTGTGTGTAGGCAGTGTGTGTAGATGTGAACAGTGTGTGTGTAGATGTGAACAGTGTGTGTAGGCAGTGTGTGTAGATGTGAACAGTGTGTGTAGATGTGAACAGTGTGTGTAGGCAGTGTGTGTAGATGTGAACAGTGTGTGTAGGCAGTGTGTGTAGATGTGAACAGTGTGTGTGTAGATGTGAACAGTGTGTGTAGATGTGAACAGTATGTGTAGGCAGTGTGTGTAGATGTGAACAGTGTGTGTAGGCAGTGTGTGTAGATGTGAACAGTGTGTGTGTAGGCAGTGTGTGTAGATGTGAACAGTGTGTGTGTAGGCAGTGTGTGTAGATGTGAACAGTGTGTGTGTAGATGTGAACAGTGTGTGAACAGTGTGTGTAGATGACAGTGTGTGTAGATGTGAACAGTGTGTGTAGATGTGAACAGTGTGTGTAGGCAGTGTGTGTAGATGTGAACAGTGTGTGTAGATGTGAACAGTATGTGTAGGCAGTGTGTGTAGATGTGAACAGTATGTGTAGGCAGTGTGTGTAGATGTGAACAGTGTGTGTGTAGATGTGAACAGTGTGTGAACAGTGTGTGTAGATGTGAACAGTGTGTGTAGATGTGAACAGTGTGTGTAAATGTGAACAGTATGTGTAGGCAGTGTGTGTAGATGTGAACAGTGTGTGTAGATGTGAACAGTATGTGTAGGCAGTGTGTGTAGATGTGAACAGTGTGTGTGTAGATGTGAACAGTGTGTGAACAGTGTGTGTAGATGTGAACAGTGTGTGTAGATGTGAACAGTGTGTGTAAATGTGAACAGTATGTGTAGGCAGTGTGTGTAGATGTGAACAGTGTGTGTAGGCAGTGTGTGTAGATGTGAACAGTGTGTGTAGATGTGAACAGTGTGTGTACAGTGTGTGTAGATGTGAACAGTGTGTGTAGATGTGTAAAGTGTGTGTAGATGTGTACAGTGTGTGAACAGTGTGTGTAGATGTGAACAGTGTGTGTACAGTGTGTGTATATGTGAACAGTGTGTGTAGATGTGAACAGTGTGTGAACAATGTGTGTAGATGTGAACAGTGTGTGTAGATGTGAACAGTGTGTGTAGATGTGAACAGTGTGTGTAGATGTGAACAGTGTGTGTAGATGTGAACAGTGGGAGGTGAACTTCGTGCGAGCGGCGAGTCTGAACTCGTCTGAACGACGTCACGCTAAACAGGAAGAGACAATAACACCGCCTCAGGCTCCCAATTCACTGTTAATACACACACACACACACACACACACACACACACAATGAGACCAGATGTTTGCGATGCATTGTGTAAATGTCATTTCATATCCACTCCCCTCTAGGATTATGAGGACCACCATACTAGTACTGTATATGTAGTACATGTAGTACTATCCACTCCCCTATAGGATTATGAAGACCACCATACTAATACTGTGTATGTAGTAGTATATAGTACATGTAGTATTATCCACTCCCCTATAGGATTATGAGGACCACCATACTAGTACTGTATATGTAGTAGTATATGTAGTACATGTAGTATTATCCACTCCCCTATAGGATTATGAGGACCACCATACTAGTACTGTATATGTAGTAGCCTATTATATGTAGTACATGTAGTATTATCCACTCCCCCATAGGATTATGAGGATCACCATACTAATACTGTATATGTAGTATTATATGTAGTACATGTAGTATTATCCACTCCCCTATAGGATTATGAGGACCACCATACCGTGTATGTAGTATTATCCACTCCCCTATAGGATTATGAGGACCACCATACTAATACTGTGTATGTAGTAGTATATGTAGTACATGTAGTATTATCCACTCCCCTATAGGATTGAGGACCACCATACTAGTACTGTATATGTAGTAGTATATGTAGTACATGTAGTACTATCCACTCCCCTATAGGATTATAAGGACCACCATACTAGTACTGTATATGTAGTAGTATATGTAGTACATGTAGTACTATCCACTCCCCTATACGATTATGAGGACCACCATACTAGTACTGTATATGTAGTAGTATATGTAGTACATGTAGTATTATCTACTCCCCTCTAGGATTATGAGGACCACCATACTAGTACTGTATATGTAGTAGTATATGTAGTACATGTAGTACTATCCACTCCCCTATAGGATTATAAGGACCACCATACTAGTACTGTATATGTAGTAGTATATGTAGTACATGTAGTACTATCCACTCCCCTATACGATTATGAGGACCACCATACTAGTACTGTATATGTAGTAGTATATGTAGTACATGTAGTATTATCTACTCCCCTCTAGGATTATGAGGACCACCATACTAGTACTGTATATGTAGTAGTATATGTAGTACATGTAGTACTATCCACTCCCCTATAGGATTATGAGGACCACCATACTAGTACTGTGTTGGACCCCCTTTCTTAATTCTACGTGGCATTGATCCAACAAGGTGCTGAAAGCATTCTTTAGAAATGTGGGCCCATATTAAGAGGATAGCATCTTCAGTTGATGGAGATTTGTGGGATCCACATCCAGGGCACCAAGCTCCCGGTCCACCACATCCCAAAGATGCTCTATTGGGTGGAGATCTGGTGACTGGGGGGGCCATTTTAGTCCAGGGAAGTCATTTTCATGTTCAAGGAACCAGTTTGAAATGATGTGATCTTTGTGACATGGTGCATTGTCCTGCTGGAAGTAGCCATCAGAGGAGGGGACATGGGGGCCATAAAGGGGGACATGGTCAGAAACAAGGCTCAGGTAGGCCGGGGCATTTAAACCAGGCCCAGTGGCACTAAGGGGCCTAAAGTGGGCCAAGAAAACAGATTGTCTTGACCAGAACCACACCCCTAAATGCATTAAAGCAGCTGCCATGTGATTGGTTGATTAGATAATTGCATTAATGAGAAATTGAACAGGTGTTCCTAATAATCCTTTAGGTGAGTGTATATTCTTATATTTCTTTTCTAGTCCCAACAACTCCTCAAAGCTCTTCTACATCATACAGGAACCATTCACCATCACACACATCTACACACCTGCTCATCACACACACACACACACACACACACACACACACACACACACACACACACACACACACACACACACACACACACACACACACACACACACACACACACACACACACACACACACACACACACACACACACACACACACACCTGCTCATCAGATACACACTCTGATCCATCCTCATGTTTATCTGAATTAATGATATTAATGAAAAATGCTTTCTAGAAACAGTAAATTTGATGAATATCAAAAGGAAATCCGTTGATGATGCATTGTCATAGCAACGTGTTGATAGCGTCTTCTTTTCTTATTATAGCTTGATATGTCGCTATCAGCTGGAACATGAGCTCCATGTAGCCTGTCCCATAGTGATCATGTGTTGGTTGTCCCGTCCCATAGTGATCATGTGTTGGTTGTCCCGTCCCATATTCGTCATGTGTTGGTTGTCCCGTCCCATATTCGTCATCTGTTGGTTGTCCCGTCCCATATTCGTCATGTGTTGGTTGTCCCGTCCCATATTCGTCATCTGTTGGTTGTCCCGTCCCATAGTGATCATGTGTTGGTTGTCCCGTCCCATAGTGATCATGTGTTGGTTGTCCCGTCCCATAGTGATCATGTGTTGGTTGTCCCGTCCCATATTCGTCATGTGTTGGTTGTCCCGTCCCATAGTGATCATGTGTTGGTTGTCCCGTCCCATATTAATCATGTGTTGGTTGTCCCGTCCCATATTCGTCATCTGTTGGTTGTCCGTCCCATATTCGTCATGTGTTGGTTGTCCGTCCCATATTCGTCATCTGTTGGTTGTCCCGTCCCATATTCGTCATGTGTTGGTTGTCCGTCCCATATTCGTCATGTGTTGGTTGTCCCGTCCCATATTCGTCATGTGTTGGTTGTCCCGTCCCATATTCATCATGTGCTGGTTGTCCGTCCCATATTCATCATCTGTTGGTTGTCCGTCCCATATTCATCATGTGTTGGTTGTCCGTCCCATATTCATCATCTGTTGGTTGTCCGTCCCATATTCATCATGTGTTGGTTGTCCGTCCCATATTCATCATGTGTTGGTTGTCCGTCCCATATTCATCATGTGCTGGTTGTCCCGTCCCATATTCATCATGTGCTGGTTGTCCGTCCCTTATTCATCATGTGCTGGTTGTCCCGTCCCATATTCATCATGTGCTGGTTGTCCCGTCCCATATTCATCATGTGCTGGTTGTCCCGTCCCATATTCATCATGTGTTGGTTGTCCGTCCCATATTCATCATGTGTTGGTTGTCCCGTCCCATATTCATCATGTGCTGGTTGTCCCGTCCCATATTCATCATGTGCTGGTTGTCCTGTCCCATATTCATCATGTGCTGGTTGTCCGTCCCTTATTCATCATGTGTTGGTTGTCCGTCCCATATTCATCATGTGTTGGTTGTCCCGTCCCATATTCATCATGTGTTGGTTGTCCCATCCCATATTCATCATGAGTTGGTTGTCCCGACCCATATTCATCATGTGCTGGTTGTCCGTCCCATATTCACCATCTGTTGGTTGTCCGTCCCATATTCACCATCTGTTGGTTGTCTCGTCCCACATTTATCATTTGTTGGTTGTCCCATCCCATATTGGTCATGTGATGGGAGACGTCTGTTGTGTGATTCAGTGTAAATGAATGGAAACACCTTAAAATGGCCCCAACCAATCAGATGTCCCCGTCTGACCCTAAAACAGCGTGTGATGTCATCACCACAGGTTCTTATTGGCTGTAAAGCCGTTGGATGAAACACACTCTGACCAGATTTATTCTCAGGAGGTTTTACCAACTCCAGATCATTAGATGGACACGTGGACGGAGACGGAGCTAGTGACACACATCTACTCATCAGACACACACACACACACACACACACACTTCGAGGTTCAGCGTCTTTCCCAAGGACACTTAGACACAGGACTGCAGGGCCAGGGATCAAACTATCAACCTTCCGATTGGCAGGCGGCCGCTCTACCACTGGCACACAGCAGCCTTAAAGAGACAGTACACTCCAGGTAACCCTCAGAGAGCAGACTTAAAGAGACAGTACGCTCCTGGTAACCCTCAGAGAGCAGACTTAAAGAGACAGTACGCTCCCAGTAACCCTCAGAGAGCAGAATTAAAGAGACAGTACGCTCCCAGTAACCCTCAGAGAGCAGAATTAAAGAGACAATACGCTCCCAGTAACCCTCAGAGAGCAGACAAGATGCAGTTAAATCCATCGTTAATAGAAATCAGAACTCACATTCATGCTGTTCGTACGGAGGGTAGCTGAGGCGCACGGCGATGAGGATGAAGAAGATCAGGAGTGGCCAGACGATCTCTACCAGGAGCTGAAGCTGAGAGAAGTGACATCACAACCATCAGCAACACGTAATATTTACATTTAACAAGCTGACATCACACACGTTTGATGTTTTTTAATGAGTCAAAATGATTAATAGATTAGCTAAACAGATATAAAACATAATATTTAAATAGAAACGGTCTGATGAATCCATGTTTTGTATGGATTGGACTGTATATATCGAGATATTTATATTTTAAATTATTTTTAAACTTGGTATATTTATATTTATCACTATTCAGGCTCTGAACACCCATATAAGCATTTATTTATTTTCATGTATAAAGCTAATATCTCCACTTTTTCTACAGTGCTTGATTGATCCTGTGCTGTATTTTTTCTAAGCTGTGTACTTTGCATATCATTTCGTATCACAGCGTGGAATGCTAAATAAAGAAATCTTGAATCTTGGGTGAAGAATGACTAACACTGTAATTAACGAGGTACTGACCGTCTGTCGTCGTCTGTAGGTGAAGTTCTTCCACAGCAACAGACCCAGCTGTGTGGAGACGGACATGTCGCTCCGCTGTGAAGACTCGCTCGCTCTGCAGAGAAATATCAGAGATGATGAGGCATCACACAGCTCAAAGGGACTGGGGTCAAAGGTCACAACAGATAACACAAACACACACACACAACTCCATGTACATAATCACTACTTTTATCATCGTAAAACACACTTAATTCAAAGTGGACAGAAACTAAATAAAACTACCAAAAGACATGGAGTCTGGTGGAGATATGCTGCTCTATACACGCTAAAAGTAGTGATTATTTACATGGAGTCTGGTGGAGATATGCTGCTCTATACACACTAAAAGTAGTGATTATTTACATGGAGTCTGGTGGAGATATGCTGCTCTATACACGCTAAAAGTAGTGGTTATTTACATGGAGTCTGGTGGAGATATTCTGCTCTATACACGCTAAAAGTAGTGATTATTTACATGGAGTCTGGTGGAGATATGCTGCTCTATACATGCTAAAAGTAGTGATTATTTACATGGAGTCTGGTGGAGATATGCTGCTCTATACGCACTAAAAAATAGTGATTATTTACAGGTAGTGTACATGCTAAAAGTTGGAATATTTTACAAACAAATTAACAGAATCTAAATTTATTATTTATCTGATCTGAAGATCTAAATTTCTCTTCAGACACTCAGAACAATAGATTTTATGTTCTACAACTACCCCAATAAATCACCACATGATGCTTTCAAAGTCCGGTAGTTTCTACTGATCAGATATAATTTGACACACTTCACCAAAGTCTCAAAAACTGTGTTGAACCGGGTTAGAGCCCGGTGAGGGGCCCCTGCAGCGCCCCCAGAGACACACATTCATCCTCTGGTCTGGTTCACACTAAACTCAACGTACACTTTAACAATTAAAAAAAGCATCTTTATCTTCCAGCTTTGTGTCGCTTTAGGAGACATAACGGCGAGTGTGTCCACATCCTCCTCCCTCTAAAAATCACTCGCATTAAACCCAGCTGCGCTTCCACTTCGCTTTCACTCAAACTCACTTTAAATCACCGCGAGCCCAAAAAGGTGTTTCCAGGTGAATAAAAGAGCAGTGAAGAAGAGTATAATTATTATTATTATGGTTAGTAGTAGTAGTAGTAGTAGTAGTAGTTGTAGTTGTAGTAGTAGTAGTAGTAGTGGTAGTAGTAGTAGGGTAAATACCGTGCAGGAGGGGTTTTTAGGTTGCTGCTCCGTCTTTGCTCTGCACAGTCTGCTTCTCTTTGAGACTCAACGCACCGGAGTCAACACGCAGCGGGCTCAGCACTTCCGCCCGGGAACTTCAAAATAAAACACCATGAACGGTTTGGACAGTGGTAGAGTGGGCGCACATGTACTCAGAGGTCCAGGGCTCGAATCCGACTTGTGATGATTTCCTACATGCCCCCTCCTTTCTTACCTAGCTGTCCGGTCAAAAGACGGAAAAGCCAAAAAACAATCTTTTAAAAAAGAAATGTAAACTAACAACAGTTGGAAAAAAAAACTTCAGGTTTCATACGCATTTAATTTAATACTTTTCCATGACTTTTCCATGACTTTGCCATGATTTTTTCCATGACTTTTCCATGACTTTTCCGTGACTTTGCCATGACTTTTCCGTGGCTTTTCCGTTTTTTTTCCGTGACTTTTCCATGACTTTTTCCTTGAATTTCCATGAAATTTCTATGATTTTTTTCCCATAACTTTCCCATGACTTTTCCATGACTTCTCCATGACTTATCCATGACTTTTCTGTGACTTTTCCGTGACTTTTCCATGACTTATCCATGACTTTTTCGTGA
>JABXJD010000843.1:100000-105000 GCA_013375575.1 Percina caprodes
CTGTCTGTCTCTCTCTAACCTGTCTGCCTTTGACCTGTCTGTCCCTCTGTGACCTGTCTGTCGCTCTTCAACCTGTCTGTCTCTCTAACCTACCTATCTCTCTCTGACCTGTCTGTCTCTCTCTGACCTGTCTGTCTTTCTCTAACCTGTCTGCCTCTTACCTGTCTTTGTCTCTGACCTGTCTGTCTCTCTGACCTGTCTGTCTTTCTCTGACCTGTCCCTCTCTGACCTGTCTGTCTCTCTCTGACCTGTCTGTCTCTCTGTGACCTGTCTCTCTCTCTGACCTGTCTGTCTCTCCGTCCTGCAGGGCAGCATCTGCGGCTTCAGCGTCGTCACCGGCGGCGCCGCCCGTCTCGTCTTCGGGTACGACAGCTACGGGAACACGTGCGGTCGTCGCAACGAGCCAATCGAAGGCGTCCGGCTCAGCGGCCTTGACCACACAGACAGGAAGTAGGTCCCCCCCCTTCTCTACTGCAGCTCAACATCTTTCATTTCTATCATTTTACACACACTCAGGTTTCCAGTCCATTTTATTTAAACCGCACCATTATAGTATATAATAAAGCACAATAACAAATATAAGGTATAACAAAATAAACACGGTAAAGGTCTACACATCAACTCACTACCTGGTGTTAAAGAGGCCGGACTCGGGTCCTCCCGGGTCAAAAAGGGACAAATATTGACATTTTATTTGAGTTAAAAAGCAGAAATTATGAATTATTTTGACTAATAGTTAATATCAGAGGAATGAAAGCACGTTGGAAGGATCCATTTTATGGTAATTTGGTTAAAAAGAAACTCAAATTTCAGATATAGACATTTTTAAAGGGCCAACAGGAGGTTCAATGAACATGTTGCTCCATGGGGGGGGGGGGCTGTATCAGCTGATCCCAGAATGTTGTTGTTGTAGAAGAGAGTGTGGAGACGTTTTGTTCTGTTTCCTCCCACGTTCAGGAACTCATGACATCAGCTGTTCTGAGCCTTTTTCAACAGGAAAACACAAATTAAAGTTTTTTTTTAGTTTTTTAAACACACACACGCACGTTTTTGTCACTTTCTGTGTTTGAAAAACGAACATTTTTGAAGTTTTCTTTGAAGTTTCTCTTTTTTTCCACTTTTGCACCCGTGTAACATAGAGGCTTTTCATCTGAAGGTCTGGTGTTTCCTGCACGTTTGTGTTCTTCCTGGACCCCTGTAACATAGAGGCTTTTAATCTGAAAGTCTGGTGTTTCCTGCAGGTTTGTGTTCTTCCTGAACCCCTGTAACATAGAGACTTTTAATCTGAAGGTCTGGTGTTTCCTGCAGGTTTGTGTTCTTCCTGGACCCCTGTAACATAGAGACTTTTAATCTGAAGGTCTGGTGTTTCCTGCAGGTTTGTGTTCTTCCTGGACCCCTGTAACATAGAGACTTTTAATCTGAAGGTCTGGTGTTTCCTGCAGGTTTGTGTTCTTCCTGGACCCCTGTAACATCGACATCGTGCAGAGGAAGATCCGCTCGCTGGCGCTCTGTGTGTCTCTGTGTCCCGGTGAGGAACTCGCAACCTACCAAGACCTGAAGAGGTTCGCCATGCTCAACGGTGAGTCAGCAAGCCGTGACATCACTGTGGCTGGGGAGACAGGGCTGATGGGAAATGGAGTCTGGAGACTGGAGTCCATAGAAGATCTCTCACATCTAAGCTTCTACACTTTAAACACGTTAGTCTTGGTTTTAATGATATTTTTGGGAGGGGGGATGGGGGGGTTGTTGTATTTCATTGTAACCACGGAGACGCTGGTTCTCGCTCAGCAGAGACTGACTGACATTGCTCGCCATCACGTCATTGTAATGATTTCATGTCTGATGCCGCAGAGACACACACACACACACACACACACACACACACACACACACACACTAGAGAAAGTACAGTAACAAAGGCAGTATTAATGTGTCTGTATAGCCAGTGCCATACACAAACAGACAGACAGAGACACACTCACACACATATACACACAGAGACACACACACACACGCACACACACACACAGACCCCCCCCAGAGAAAGTACAGTAACAAAGGCAGTATTAATGTGTCTGTATCGTCAGTGCCACTCTCTCTGAAACGTGATGGCAAACAGGTTGTGTATGACTGAGTCTCTGTCACAGGCTGACACAGAGCAACCAGGCGTTTCTCTTATTTTTTCGACCCCCTTTTTTATTTTTTTTTATTTTTTTGGGATTGGATGTACATGGTCCCACAGAGCGTCCTGCTCCTCTCTAAAGAAGGGGGGGGGAGGGGCTGGTCGGATGCACTGGGTCCCACAAAGCGTCCTGCTCCTCTCTAAAGAAGGGGGGGCAGGGCCTGGTCGGATGCACTGGGTCCCACAGAGCGTCCTGCTCCTCTGTATAGAAGAGGGGGCAGGCAGAGCCTGGTCGGATGCACTGGATTCCACAGAGCGTCCTGCTCCTCTCTAAAGAAGGGGGGGCAGAGCCTGGTCGGATGCACAGGATTCCACAGCGCGTCCTGCTCCCCTCTAAAGAAAAGGAGTGGGCAGGGTCTGGTCGGATGCACTGGGTCCCACAGAGCGTCCTGCTCCTCTCTAAAGAAAGGAGGCGGGCAGGGTCTGGGCGATTGCAGTGGGTCCCATAGAGCATCCTGCTCCTCTCTGAAGAAGGGGGCAGGGTCTGGGCGATTGCAGTGGGTCCCATAGAGCATCCTGCTCCTCTCTGAAGAAGGGGGCAGGCCCTGGTCGTATGCACTGGGTCGCACAGAGCGTCCTGCTCCTCGTTAAAGAAGGGGGGGCAGGGCCTGGTCGGATGCACTGGGTACCCCAGAGTGTCCTGCTCCTTTCTAAAGAAAAGGAGGGGGCAGGGTCTGGTTGGATGCAGTGGGTCCCACAGAGCGTCCTGCTCCTCTCTAAAGAAAAGGAGGGGGCAGGGTCTGGTTGGATGCAGTGGGTCCCACAGAGCGTCCTGCTCCTCTCTAAAGAAGGGGAGGGCGATTGCAGTGGGTCCCATAGAGCATCCTGCTCCTCTCTAAAGAAGAGGTGGGGGGCAGGGCCTGGTCGGATGCACTGGATCCTACAGAGCATCCTGCTCCTTTCTGAAGAAAGTGGGGGGCAGACAGGGCCTGGTCGGATGCATTGGGTCCCACAGAGCGTCCTGCTCCTCTCTAAAGAAGGGGGTGCGGCGATTGCAGTGGATCCCATAGAGCATCCTGAGAAGGTGGGGGGCAGACAGGGCCTGGTCGGATGCACTGGGTCCCACAGAGCGTCCTGCTCCTCTCTAAAGAAGTGTGGGGGGCTGGTCGGACGCAATGGGTCCCATAGAGCATCCTGGTCCTCTCTAAAGAAGAGGGGGGCACGGCCTGATCGGATGCACTGGATCCCACAGAGGGTCCTGCTCCTCTTCAAAGAAGAGGGGGGGCGGCAGGGCCTGGTCGGATACATTGGGTCCCACAGAGCGTCTTGCTCCTCTCCAAAGAAGAGGGCGGGGCACAGCCTGGACGGATGCACTGGGTTCCACAGAGCATCAAATCAAAATTCACTCTCTCTCTCTATCTCCCTCCCTCTCTTTCTCTATCTTCTTCCCTCTCTCTCTCAGGTTCAGAGTTGTGTTCCTACGAGTTAGCGGGTCATAAATATCCCGGTCTACCGGAGAGGTTTTCTAAATGTCCCAAACTTCCTGTTCCACCCAGGTACGTCACTCCTTTTAGCTCCACACCTGTTCCACCCGGGTACATCACTCCTTTTAGCTCCACACCTGTTCCACCCGGGTACATCACTCCTTTTAGCTCCACACCTGTTCCACCCGGGTACATCACACCTTTTAGCTCCACACCTGTTCCACCCGGGTACGTCACACCTTTTAGCTCCACACCTGTTCCACCCGGGTACGTCACACCTTTTAGCTCCACACCTGTTCCACCCGGGTACATCACACCTTTACCTCCACACCTGTTCGACTCAGGTACGTAAAACCTTTAACTCCACACCTGTTCCACCTAGGTATGTTACACCTTGAGCTCCACACCTGTTCCACCCAGGTACGTCACACCTTTAGCTCCACACCTGTTTGACCCAGGGACGTCACACCTTTAGCTCCACACCTGTTCCACCTAGGTATGTTACACCTTTAGCTCCACACCTGTTCCACCCAGGTACGTTACACCTTTAGCTCCACACCTGTTCCACCCAGGTACGTTACACCTTTAGCTCCACACCTGTTCGACCCAGGGACGTCACACCTTTTAGCTCCACACCTGTTCCCCCCCCTAGGCAAGTCACATCTTTTAGTTAACTAAATCAATTTCCAGTATTTATGGTTCCCCTTCACACTTTCTGACGTCTTTCCCTCCCCAGTAAGCCGCTTCCGGTCTTTAACCGCTGCACGCCGCTGGATGTCTCCTGCTACGCTCGCTTCGCGGAGGCTGTGGTGACGTTCGTGGGCGATAACGGCGTTCTGCACCGTGTGGTCGCCGGTGTCGCCGCCAGCAAAGAGATCATTATCGGCCTGTGTGTCCTCGCTCTGGGTGAGAACCTGAAAGGGACAGCTCACTCCCACCTTCATTTAACTAACCTGTCTCTGTAACCTGTCTCTCTCTCTAACCTGTCTGTCTTTTTAACCTGTCTCTCTCTCTAACATGTCTCTCTAACCTTTCTCTCTTTCTCACCTGCCTGTCTCTCTCTCTAACCTGTCCGTCTTTTGAACCTCTCTCTCTAACCTGTCTCTCTATCCTCTCTCTCTTTAACCTGTCTCTCTAACCTGTTTCTCTAACCTTTCTCTTTCTCACATGCCTGTCTCTCTCTCCCTAACCTGTCTCTCTAACCTGTCTCTCTTTAACCTGTCTCTCTTGCTGACCTGCTTGTCTCTCTCTCTAACCTGTCTCTCGATCCTTTCTCTCTAACCTGTCTCTCTCTCTAACCTGTCTGTCTCTAACATGTCTATCTAACCTTTCTCTCTAACCTGTCTGTCTCTCTAACCTGTCTGTCTCTCTAATCTGTCTGTCTCTCTAACCTG
>JABXJD010000843.1:110000-130000 GCA_013375575.1 Percina caprodes
TGTTATAACCCAGAATGCCTATGCAGCGACGGCCATCAACAGCACCAGTTTCTGTACGTCAGCGCGCGACGCCTTCGTGATCCTGGTGGAGAACGCACTCCGCATCGCGACCATCAACGCCATCGGAGACTTTGTGCTCTTCCTGGGGAAGGTCAGTGGCTCCGGAGCGCGGAGCCCCTAAGACATGTCTGCTGGGGCCCCTAAGACATATCTGCTGGGGCATATTCCCATATAGATCATGTGATGTTGTCCCATATTTATCATATGATGTCCCATAGTGATCATGTGATGTTGTCCCATATTGATCATGTGACGGTAGACGTCTGTTGTGTGATTCAGTGTAAATGAATGGAAACACCTTAAAATGTCTCCAACCAATCAGATGTCCCCGTCTGACCCTAAAACAGCGTGTGATGTCATCACCACAGGTTCTTATTGGCTGTAAAGCCGTTGGATGGAAACACACTTTGACCAGATTTATTCTCAGGAGGTTTTACCAACTCCAGATCATTAGATGGACAAGTGGACGGAGACGGAGCTACTCCATACCAGGGGTGTAGTCTCACTAAGAAAGCTCCAGGATTTCCATAAACCCAATCAGAAATGTAATGACTGTCTACATTCATGCTGACCCCATCTGTTGTCTTCAGTGGCTGGTCGTCACAAACGTTCACTTCAGGCCGTGTGTGTGAGGTTGTAAGTGTAAATAAAGGTTGTGTGAGTGAAGACGTAACGTGTGTGTGTGTGTGTCCCAGATCCTGATCGTCACGGCAACAGCGTTTGCCGGCGTGCTGCTGCTGAACTCCCAGCGGGACTACGCCGAGTGGCTGCTGCCGCTCGCCATCGTGTGTCTGTTCTCCTTCCTGGCGGCACACTGCTTCCTGTCGGTGTTCGAGATCGTGGTGGACGTCCTGTTCCTCTGCTTCGCCGTCGACACCAAGTACAACGATGGCTCGCCGGGCAACGAGTTCTTCATGGACAAGGCTCTCATGGTGACACACAATATATATGATATATATTATATAATCACATATCGCTATATATTATATTAACATAACATAATCTTCATATATATTATTATTTAATAACATATCTATATAGATATGTCATTATATACAGAGTTAAAGCCTTCCAGCCCCCCTGCTTTCTAATCTGGAGTCTTCCTGTTTGTGTGCAGGAGTTTGTGGAGAGCAGCCGGCGGTTGGGGCGAGCGGCAGAGCGTGGGCGGAGCCGCGTGAAGGAGGCGGCGGCCGCGGTGGGGGCGGAGATGAAGCCCATGGTGAGTGACAGTGGCTGTGAAGTGGAGTCAGTGGGGGTGGGGCTGGACGACGGCGGCGGGGAGTGGGAGGAGCTTCAGGAGTTCCAGGTGTACTACCTGCTGCTGGGCGTCGTGCTGGACTGGGCGCTGACGCCGCCAGGTGACGGAGGGGGCTTGGTGCTCAGTCTTAGCGAAGACGTGGTGCTCTTCCTCTGCGTCTACCTGCCCACCTCCACGCTCTTCCTGTTTGCCAGCCTGTTGCACACGCCCAGCCCTGCCCCTGGCACGCACAGCACCCAATCAGCTGCTGCTGCCGCCACAAACTGACACACAGAGACGCCTAATGCATGCTAACTGAAGCACAGAGATGCCTAACGCATGCTAACTGAAGCACAGAGACACCTAACGCATGCTAACTGAAGCACAGAGACACCTAACGCATGCTAACTGAAGCACAGAGACACCTAACGCATGCTAACTGAAGCACAGAGACACCTAACGCATGCTAACTGAAGCACAGAGACACCTAACGCATGCTAACTGAAGCACAGAGACACCTAACGCATGCTAACTGAAGCACAGAGACACCTAACGCATGCTAACTGAAGCACAGAGACACCTAACGCATGCTAACTGAAGCACAGAGACGCCTAACGCATGCTAATTGAAGCACAGAGACGCCTAACGCATGCTAACTGAAGCACAGAGACGCCTAACGCATGCTAATTGAAGCACAGAGACGCCTAACGCATGCTAACTGAAGCACAGAGACGCCTAACGCATGCTAACTGAAGCACAGAGACACCTAACGCATGCTAACTGAAGCACAGAGACGCCTAACGCATGCTAACTGAAGCACAGAGACACCTAACGCATGCTAACTGAAGCACAGAGACGCCTAACATGCTAACTGAAGCACAGACACCTAACACATGCTAACAGACGCATTACCCTTCATCGTCGTCATCATCCTCCTCATCATCATCATCATCACGCTGCTTCTTCCTCAACATCTGAAGCTGTTTGACTTTCTGTTTATTTATAATTTATTTTTTACTTTTGTATCTTTATATTCCAAACAATTTTAAAGTGTTTTTGTTTTGTCACCACGGTGCTTTCAGGGACTCAGCAGATAATCTGAGAACTCAGGTTTGTGTTTACGTATTTCAGATCTCTGCGTCTCTGTGAAACCTTAAATAAAATAATGTCAACATTCAGGTCGTCTGCTAGGTCCTTATTAAACAGTAGAAGAAGTAGAAGGTCCAGGAGGTCTTAAACTGGCCAATAGGAACCAGAGCTGGCCAAAGGGAACCAGAGCTGGCCAATAAGAACTAGAGATAATAAGGACATAATGCTTCACTCTCACCCCCCCCATCCTGCTGTATAGTGCCCCCCCAACCATTCTGTGTGTGTGACCCTGTCTGAAGTAATGACCATGTGGGGTCGTCTGCTCTTTCCTGCAGGCTTCGGGGACAGGTACTGCTTGACCAGGACCCCCCCCACCCACTCTGGACCCCCACACCCCACCCTCCCTCCCTGGACCTCCCCCAGGACCCCCACCCTACCCTGGATCCCCCCCCAGGACCAGCCGTTTGGGACTACAGAGACATTCCAGAAGTTTATTTTTACCAACGTGTAACATGTTTACCATAGTTTCTCTCCAGGGAAACGATATTTTAATAAAAACTCTTAACAAGGTAACGAAGCACTTTATATCTCGACGCCGCTGATGCTTTCAGCCTCTTTTATACAACAGAAACAACTCGGACTGGACGCCATGTTGGATCAAGACTCTGGGCACAGGTGGAAGCTGCTCCACCATGATTGGTGGAACAGAGACGTTTGATCTGATTGGACATTTTTGCCTCTGACAGAAGTGTGCGTCAACATTATGGGATGGATCCCTACAGAGATAGACCTTTTAGTTAAAGAGTAAGATCCTTCTAGTTTAACATGAAACGGCCCCGAAATCACCATCACCAAACCCACCAGACTCCATGTAAATAATCACTACTTTTAGCATGTATAGAGCAACATATCTCCACCAGACTCCATGTAAATAATCACTACTTTTAGCGTGTATAGAGCAGCATATCTCCACATGTAAATGGGTGAATTAAGAGTTTATTCCAACCAGACCAGAGTGGTGATTGTTGGAACAGTGGAAAGATGAACCAAGACGGCTTTTGGTAGTTTTTTTTTTTTTTTAGTTTCTGTCCACTTTGAATGAAGTATGTTTTACAATGATAAAAGTAATGATTATTTACATGGAGTCTGGTGGAGATAAACTGCTCTACACGCTAAAAGTAGTGATTATTTACATGGAGTCTGGTGGGTTTGGTGATGGTGATTTTGGGGCTGTGTCATGATAAACAAAAACAAAGAGATTCAATATTCACTAGAAACTTTTCACATTTAACAAGCTGCAATCACAGAAGTGTTAAAATGACTCAATCTGAGTAGTTTTAGGGGAGTTGGTTTAATAACTAATCCATTAATCTCTGTTGGACTCAGACATTGTGTTTCTGATGATGAACGTTGTTCTGTGTGAAGTTTTATGAATAACGACATTTCTTTCCTGAGATGTTCAGCTTTTGTGTTTGATGGTTTTTCGGGGTCGGGCTTCAAAGTGATCATCAGCCAAAAAACTGAATCCGTCCGTGGGAAAGTCCACAACTTGCATAGAAAACTGTGTTTCACTGGATGTACTGGCCCTTTAAGAAGGTAAATAATATAAGACTATAATCTTATGAATTCTGAGGGAGAAACAATAACGTTAGGAGCTACGATCACTTTGTGCAAAAAGTGCTTTTAGTGGTTTGTTTTTCCACTTTTAAAAAGTATTTTATTTCTAATATATATATATATATATATATATATATATATATATATATATATATATATATATATATATATATATATATAGTATAGACTCTGGGCTGTAATCTGGCAGATACACAGTATGCATACCGGCAAACTAGTCACTTTTCTGTTATGAATGGCATCCCCGTATCGTATAGATCCAATTGGGGGGGGGTACAATTATAATACTAACGCCTTAACAAGCGTTCTCTACGGGACCGGATAGCAACGCTTTCTCATGCTGAGAAACAGACGGTAGAGGCAACCGCATGTTAACGCTATGGAACACCTGGCAGGTAGCGTTAGCCTACTGTTAGCTAGCAGCTGGAGTAGACATGTTATTGCTATGGAACACCTGGCAGCAGGTAGCGTTAGCCTAGTGTTAGCTAGCAGCTGGAGTAGACATGTTAACGTGTGTCTGTATGTCAGACTCCGCTTCCTCAGCCTCGTGGTGCATTCATAGTAAAGTAGTAAAATCCCCTTTTCCATCCAGTGGTTGTTTTTTTCATTTAACATTAATTTACTGGTGACATAAGTTATTATTATTGTTATTATTAAGTTATTATTTTTTTAAATCATTTAAATTTGACCCTGTGGCCTTTGCAATAGCTGTTTTTTCTTTAAAAAATGATATATATATGTAATCTATGTATAATGTTTTACAATAATTATACATATATACTGTATATATATTATATATAATTTATATGTGTATATAATATATATATATATTACTATTACTACTAGTTAAAGTAGTAGTACTAGTCAGATGAGTAGTACTCTGGGCCCGTTTCCCGGGGACGAGCATCAGTTTTTGGCGGCGATCTCTTTTTCCACTTTCTGTCAGAAGAACTTCCTGCAGCACGGAGACAACCTGACGAGATGGACACGTTGCCGCGGCAACGCTCAAAGCAAATGGACGCGTTGCTGCGGCAACGCTCTGAGCATGCTCACTAATTGCACTAAAGATGGCGTCAGTTTAAAGTAGCTGTTATGTATTCTAGATGAACAGTGTTTGTAGCTCAGATATTAACACACACACACACAGGTACAGACACAGAGAGACACACACAGGCACAGACACACACAGACCCACACAGACACAGAGACACACACACAGTGACACACACACACACCCCCGGTACACTCCCTGACGTTAATGTAGCGTGTGGATCAGATAAATGAGCTGATATATAATCATTTTGATATGAAACCGGTTAATCTGATGTAAGCATGAGTCTCAGAGGCTTCGTTCACTACTGGTTATTCTGCTGAGCCCCTCCGGGGGTGCTGCGTGGTTGCCACGGTAACTGTCCTGTGTAACACTAGTGGTCAGCTTTCCTCGTGAAGAAGCTTTTCTTTTCTTCTGGGTTTTATATTTATTTCTTATGTATTTGTTTTGTAAGAAAATAATAAAATGGAAAATTTGAATATGTGTATCTTCTGTTGGAATGTAACCCCCCCAAACCTCCCCATACACCCCCTAAAACATCCCATAATCTCCCCCAATACACCCTCTAAAACATCCCATAATCTCCCCATACACCCCTAAAACATCTCATAATCTACCCCCATACACCCCTTAAAACATCCCATAATCTCCACCATACACCCTCTAAAACATCCCATAATCTCCCCCATACACCCCCTAGAACATCCCATAATCTCCCCCCATACACCCCTAAAACATCCCATAATCTCCCCATACGCCCTGAAACATCCCATAATCTCCCCCCTACGCCCCCTAAAACATCCCATAATCTCCCCCCATACACCCCCTAAAACATCCTATAATCTCCACTATACACCCTCTAAAACATCCCATAATCTCCCCCCATACACCCCCTAAAACATCCCATAATCTCCCCCATACAACCCCTGAAACATCCCATAATCTTCCCCATACACCCCCTAAAACATCCTATAATCTCCCCATACAACCCTGAAACATCCCATAATCTCCCCCATACACCCCTAAAACATCCCACAATCTCCCCCCATACACCCCCTAAAACATCCCATAATCTCCCCCATAAACCCCCTGAAACATCCCATAATCTCCCCCATACACCCCCTAAAACATCCCATAATCTCCCCATACACCCCCTAAAACATCCCACAATCTCCCCATACACCCCTAAAACATCCCACAATCTCCCCATACACCCCCTGAAACATCCCATAATCTCCCCATACACCCCCTAAAACATCCCATAATCTCCCCCATACACCCCCTAAAACATCCCATAATCTCCCCCCATACACCCCCTAAAACATCCCATAATCTCCCCCCATACACCCCCTAAAACATCCCATAATCTCCCCCATACACCCCTGAAACATCCCATAATCTCCCCATACACCCCCTAAAACATCCCATAATCTCCCCATACACCCCCTAAAACATCCCATAATCTCCCCATACACCCCTGAAACATCCCATAATCTCCCCATACACCCCTGAAACATCCCATAATCTCCCCATACACCCCCTAAAACATCCCACAATCTCCCCCATACACCCCTAAAACATCCCATAATCTCCCCATAAACCCCTGAAACATCCCATAATCTCCCCATACACCCCCTAAAACATCCCATAATCTCCCCCATACACCCCTAAAACATCCCACAATCTCCCCCATACACCCCCTAAAACATCCCATAATCTCCCCATACACCCCTAAAACATCCCATAATCTCCCCCATACACCCCTAAAACATCCCATAATCTCCCCCATACACCCCCTAAAACATCTCATAATCTCCTCCCATACACCCCTGAAACATCCCATAATCTCCCCATACACCCCCTAAAACATCCCATAATCTCCCCATACACCCCTAAAACATCCCATAATCTCCCCCATACACCCCCTAAAACATCCCATAATCTCCCCATACACCCCCTAAAACATCCCATAATCTCCCCCATACACCCCCTAAAACATCCCATAATCTCCCCCATACACCCCCTAAAACATCTCATAATCTCCTCCCATACACCCCCTGAAACATCCCATAATCTCCCCCATACACCCCCTAAAACATCCCATAATCTCCCCCATACACCCCCTGAAACATCCCATAATCTCCCCCATACACCCCCTAAAATGAGGGAAAAGTATGTTTTATTTTGAAAAGCTAAAAAGGTATTTTAGCCAGCTCTTAGTTTGAAATCCAAGCGGATGGAAGACTTGTTAAGCAGAAAGGAGTGGAACCGGCTCGAGGGACGAATCAGGAAGAGACAAGAATCCGGATTACACAGAAGAAGAAGAAAAAGAGGAAGAAGAAGAAGACAACAACAACAACAACAACAACAAGATGTAATCAACGAGAACAGTAAACTACAAGTGAAGAAGAAGACTTCAGTTTGTTTTATTTACAGCAAGGTTCAGGCCCCGCCCCCCCCCAGGAGACAGGTGAGGACACGCTCTGGGTGTGTGTGTGTGTGTGTTTTAGCTGATGAGTAATCTGCTGTAATTTATGTAAAAATCATGTCACACCAAACTTCATTAAAAAACCAAGACACACACACACACACAGACACACACACACACACAGACACACCCACACAGAGAGAGAGAGAGAGAGAGAGAGAGGCACACACACACAGACACACCCACACACAGAGAGAGAGACACACACACACACTTCCTGTCATTATGTCTCATTACTGCTGACATCACTTCCTGTCAGTCTGCAGGTTGTGTTCAGGGTCTGTGTGTTTTTATAACCCTTACAGCCAAAAAGAGAGAAACTAACCAATCGGAGCTGTTCTCCTGCTAGCGTTAGCACCCAACAGGCTTACACAGCAAGTTATTAACATGTTTTCAGCTGATGTTGATGATGATGATGAAGATGATTTTCTTCTTCTGTGATAAACGCTGATGGAAACCTTATTTGCTGAATAAATAATGAGTTGATTAAGTTTTAGGTCATTTTCTGGTTGCAACCCGCCACAAAACGCAGAAGAAGAAGAAGTTGTAGTTCATGTCCCCAAGTATTTCCTCTCTGTCTCACACATGGGGGCAACAAAGACAGATGGACGTGGACGGACGAGGAGACGAGAGATTTTTTGGATTTAATTTATCAGGAACTCGTCCCATATTGATCATTGACAGACCGGATTGGTCAGGACTCAGACTGATTGATTATCTAATTAGTTATAGATATTAATTCAATAGTCAGCAACTAATCCTATCATATTTACCATAACAGAGTATTTTTACAGTGCATATTAGTACTTTTACTGCAGTATTCTGAATACTTCATGTTTTTACAGAGTCTCTTTATTAGAAGATGGATGGAAGCCGCCCAACAGGAAGTCCCAGCACTGCCTCACCTCGCTCACTTCCTGTCAGCGCTGACACACTTACACCAGCTGATTGGATCTCGGCTTCCGAGGAGGAAGACGCCAGGAAGAGACATCAGAGTCCTGCAGCGAGACAGAGTCCTGCAGAGAGACATCAGAGTCCTGCAGCGAGACATCCGAATCTTGCAGAGAGACATCAGAGTCCTGCAGAGGATCCTTTGACACAAAAACAGAAAGTAGAAGATTCTCCAACCGAACCGGCTCAACTAAATCTTCTTCCTACAGAGCTACAAAAACTAGGAGATCACCCAGAACCAGATCAGACTTCTCAGCCAAAACTAGATCATCTTAGTCCACATCAGACTTCTCCACTAAAACCAGATTATCTTAGTCCACATCACACTTCTCCACTAAAACCAGATTATCTTAGTCCACATCAGACTTCTCCACTAAAACCAGATTATCTTAGTCCACATCACACTTCTCCACTAAACCCAGATCCTCTTAGTCCACATCAGACTTCTCCACTAAACCCAGATCATCTTAGTCCAGATCAGAAGAAATGTGGGGATGAACATGAACAGAAACCTCTGGACCCCTGGAAGTTCACACCGAGAAACAGCGGTAACTTTCTGTGTTGTGTTAACAGCATATGTTAGCATGTTACTAGATGTTAGCATATGTTAGAATGTTAGCATATGTTAGCATTTGTTAGCATATAAAAGTCAGCATGTGTAAGCATCGTTAGCACGTGTAAGCATTGTTAGTACGTGTTAGCATATGTTAGCATACGAATGTTGACATATGTTAGGTTGTTGGCATTTTTTGTGATGTTAGCATCTTAGCCTGTGTAAGCATATGTTAGCATGTTAGCGCAGGTTAGCATATGTTAGCATGTTACCATAGTTTAGCATATGTTAGCATCTTAGCCTACATTAGCATAATAGTTTAAGAATAATATTTCTTTTTAGAACCATTTTCCAGATAAATAGTTTGATAACCAGAACGATCTTTGTTTTACAGACAAGAGAACCAAAGAGGACCTCCCACCGAATCCTCCCTCTAACCCTTCACCCCCCAACCATCAACCCCAGAACCATCTAACTGCCAACCGTTCACCCCCCAATCTTCAACCCCAGAACCATCTAACTGCCAACCCTTCACCCCCCAACCATCAACCCCAGAACCATCTAACTGCCAACCCTTCATGCCTCGATAAACAACAACAGAAAGATCTCGAGCTCCACATCTCTGAGTCCAAAGACCAGCAAAAGCAGCAGCATCTTCTTCCACCTCAGAGGCATCAGGACTCTCTCTTCAACACTGAGGCGGTGGCTCAGTCATCTCCAAACAAAGCATCAACCCAGGCCCCCCCAATTCATGCTCCACCAGTCCAGGCCCCTCCGGTCCAGGCTCTGCCGGTCCAGGCTCCACCAGTCAAGGCCCCGCCGGACCAGGCTCCACCAGTCCAGGCCCCGCCGGTCCAGGCCCCTCCGGTCCAGGTTCTGCCGGTCCAGGCCCCACCAGTCCAGGCTCCGCCAGTCCAGGCCCCGCCTCCCACGCTTGAGGTGTATTGTGACCCCGTGCGGCGGGTCCTCTGCTTTCTACCAGAGGTGGGGGACTCGAGTTGGATTTTTGAGGACTGTCTGCCTGTGTGTAGCATATTTTGGCCTTCACCCTCTGCTTTCCTCTCCAGGTGAACCCAAGCTGTGCGGTTTCCTGCAGAAGCAGGGTGGGCCCTTGAGAGCCTGGAAGCAGCGCTGGTTCACCTATGAGGAGAAGAAGAACCAGCTGTTCTACTACCGCACACCGCAGGATGTGACGCCACTGGGCCGCGTGCAGCTCTGTAGCGCCACCTTCACCTACCCGCTGCAGGCCGAGAAGGGCACCTTCCACATCCAGACCCCTGAACGCACCTTCATACTCAAGGTAGAACCTAAATGCACCTTCATATTCAAGGTAGAACCTGAACGCACCTTCATACTCAAGGTAGAACCTGAACGCACCTTCATATTCAAGTTAGAACGTGAACGCACCTTCATACTCAAGTGTGACCCGTGACATCATACATGGTTAAATGGGACATGTGACCCGTGACATCATACATGGTTAAATATGACATGTGACCCGTGACATCATACATGTGTAAATGTGACATGTGACCCATGACATCATACATTTGTAAATGTGACCCATGACATCATGCATGGTTAAATATGACATGTGACCCGTGACATCATACATGTGTTAATGTGACATGTGACCCTTGACATCATACATTTGTAAATGTGACATGGGACCCGTGACATCATGCATGGTTAAATATGACATATGACCCATGACATCATACATGTGTAAATGTGACATGTGACCCATGACATCATACATTTGTAAATGTGACCCATGACATCATGCATTGTTAAATATGACATGTGACCCGTGACATCATACATGTGTAAATGTGACATGTTACCCGTGACATCATACATTTGTAAATATGACATATGACCCATGACATCATACATTTGTAAATGTGACATGTGACCCGTGACATCATACATGGTTAAATATGACATGTGACCCGTGACATCACGCTGCAGGCAGTGACCCAGGAGCTGATGCTGTACTGGCTGCAACAGCTGCAGGTTCGACGCTGGCAGCACCAGCAGACATCCGCCTGTCTGGACCTGGCACACAACAACAACAACAACAACAACAACAACTCTGCAGGTAACACACACCACACACCTCCTGTTGGGCCGGTGTAGTTGACTTCCTGTTGGGCCGGTCTAGTAGACCTCCTGTTGGGCCGGTCTAGTTGACTTCCTGTTGGGCCGGTCTAGTAGACCTCCTGTTGGGCCAGTCGAGTTGACTTTCTGTTGGGCCGGTCTAGTAGACCTCCTGTTGGGCCAGTCGAGTTGACTTTCTGTTGGGCCGGTCTAGTAGACCTCCTGTTGGGCCGGTCGAGTTGACTTTCGGTTGGGCCGGTCTAGTAGACCTCCTGTTGGACCGGTCTAGTTGACTTTCTGTTGGGCCGGTCTAGTTGACCTCCTGTTGGACCGGTCTAGTTGACTTTCTGTTGGGCCGGTCTAGTTGACCTCCTGTTGGACCAGTCTAGTTGGTCTAGTTTTGAATTGAGTCCTTTAATGATTCTGTTTCCTGGTTGTGCAGACGACTTCCTATTTCCTGTCAGCGCGGAGGACTTCCTGCCGGTGCTGGGTCTGGTGGGGGAGGGGGCGGCCAACGTCCCGTCGCAACGCACATCGCTCGCTGACGTGTCGCTCAAACATCCGCTCATCCACATCCAGTGAGTCACACTACGTTTCCCATGAGCCTCTCTGGGAGTGGAGCGGCAGCTCAAATACTACGTTTCCCATGATCCTCTCTGGGAGATATTATTAATAATATAGTTATTATCATTATCATTCATATTATTAAAATTATTATTAATATTATTATTATTATTATTATTATTATTATTATTATTATTATTATTATTATTATTATCATGACCAGCTGTTGTTTCTCTGTGTTTGTGCAGAAACTCGGTCCACAGTTTCCATAAGCGCTTGTCCCAGGACCCTCAGAGTCAGAGCGTGTTTCATGTTGACGCTCCGCCGTGGACTCCCCCCAAGGCTGCCTCCAGCACCACCTCAGGTACAATACCATGTTACATGGTATGATACATACATGCAACATGGACATCATACATACATATATACATACATGCAACATGGACATCATACATACATATATACATACATGCAACATGGACATCATACATACATATATACATACATACATGCAACATGGACATCATACATACATATATACATACATGCAACATGGACATCATACATACATATATACATACATACATGCAACATGGACATCATACATATATACATACATGCAACATGGACATCATACATATATACATACATACATGCAACATGGACATCATACATACATATATACATAAAACATGTAATTATATATACATACAACATATAATTATATATACATCCAACATGTAATCATACATACATATAAACATACAACATGTAATTATATATACATACAACATGTAATCCTGATAATAGACACTTACAAAAATGAAAACATGAGCACAATATATCTGTATTGTCTGTCTATCTGTCTGTCTGTCTCTGTCTATCTGTTTCTCTGTCTATCTGTCTCACTCTCTGTCTGTCTGTCATTGGCAGAGCCTCCGGCCCCGCCCCCTGCCCTCTCATTGGCTGAGCCAGTAGGCCTGGCGTCCCTGACGAACGACAGGGAGTCCCCCTCACTGTTGGACAGCCTGAGTAGGAAGACGAAGACTTTGTCGTCCACCATGACGGTGTCACTCCGGATGTCCCGTCTGCAAACGGAGAAGCAGATGCTGATGAAGGAAGTCAAAGCTCAGAAGGTGATCGATTAACACATAAGATGTAGACACAAACATATGTAGACGTAGACATATGTAGACATATGTAAACCTATGTCTACATATGTAGACATATGTAGACATAGACATATGTAAACCTATGTAGACTTATGTAGACATAGACATACACTCACCTAAAGGATTATTAGGAACACCTGTTCAATTTCTCATTATTGCAATTTTTTTAATCAACCAATCACATGGCAGTTGCTTCAATGCATTTAGGGGTGTGGTCCTGGTCCTGGTCCAGACCATCTCCTGGACTCCAAACTGAATGTCAGAATGGGAAAGAAAGGTGATTTAAGACATTTGGAGCGTGGCCTGGTTGTTGGTGCCAGACGGGCCGGTCTGAGGATTTCACCATCTGCTCAGTTACTGGGATTTACACCCACAACCATTTCTAGGGTTTACAAAGAATGAGGGGGAAAGGGAAAAACATCCAGTATGCAGCAGTCCTGGGGGGGCATCAACAAGGCAACATGCCTTGTTGATGCTAGAGGTCAGAAGAGAATGGTCCGACTGATTCAAGCTGATAGAAGAGACACTTTGACTGAAATAACCACTTGTTACAAACGAGGAACGAGAAATTGAGACCTTCAGATGGTAGAGTCAGAATTTGGCGTAAACAGAATGAGAACATGGATCCATCATGCCTTGTTACCACTGTGCAGGCTGGTGGTGGTGGTGTAATGGTGGGGGGGATGTTTTTTCTTGGCCCACTTTAGGCCCCTTAGTGCCATTGGGCCTGGTTTAAATGCCCCGGCCTACCTGAGCATTGTTTCTGACCATGTCCCCCCCTTTATGGCCCCCATGTACCCTCCTCTGATGGCCAATCACCAGATCTCAACCCAATAGAGCATCTTTGGGATGTGGTGGACCGGGAGCTTGGTGCCCTGGATGTGGATCCCACAAATCTCCATCAACTGCAAGATGCTATCCTCTCAATATGGGCCAACATTTCTAAAGAATGCTTTCAGCACCTTGTTGGATCAATGCCACGTAGAATTAAGAAAGGGGGTCCAACACAGTACTAGTATGGTGGTCCTCATAATCCTATAGGGGAGTGTATGTAGACATAGACATATGTAGACATAGATATATGTAGAGATATGTAGACGTAGACATATGTAGAGATATGTAGAGATACGTAGACATATGTAGAGATATGTAGAGATATGTAGATGTACAGTGTCTAGAGATAGACATATGTAAAGATATGTAGAGATATGTAGACATATGTAGAGATAGACATATGAAGACATGTGTAGAGATATGTAGATGTAGACATAGACATGGTTAGAGACATGTAGAGGTACTCAGTTCCATTCCATTGTAACCAGGAGCTGGTGTGGATCCTCCACCGAGAGTTGGAGGCGTCTCAGCTGGAGAAGCGATCGTGTGCCGAGTTCCTGGCGGCAGACGGCGAGCAGGAGCGTCTGGAGCTGCTGCGACACCGCGAGCGGCAGGCGGCCGACCTGCGCCGACGGCTGGACGCTGCCAGGACGGAGGCGGACGCCGCCAGGATGGAGGTGGACACCGCCAGGACGAGTTTGGCTCAGAGAAACGCTCAGCTCGCCGAGCTGAAGGAAAACATCCGCACGCTCACTGAGAAAACAACGCCAAGCAGCAGGTAGCCGCCTGGGAGAATACTGGATTCTGATTTGATCCGTCCAATCTGAGGACTATAGTTACCTGGTCCTCAGATCTCTGCAGGGTAAATCCAGACAGCTAGCTAGACTATCTGTCCCATCTGTCCCCGTCCTCTGTCTCTGTCCTCTGACTGCTCGCTAGAATATCTGTCCCATCTGTCCCATCCACTGTCCTCTGACAGCTAGCTAGACTATCTGTCCCATCTGTCCCATCCACTGTCTCTGTCCTCTGACTGCCAGCTAGACTTTCTGTCCCCGTCCTCTGTCTCTGTCTTCTGACAGCTAGCTAGACTATCAGTCCAATCTGTTCCCGTCCTCTGTCCTCTGACAGCTAGACTATCTGTCCAATCAGTGTCTCTGTTGATGACTAAAACTACTTCTGAACGTACACATGTTCCACCAAAACAACTTCCTTCCTGACACTATTTAGCAGCGGCACCGTGGCTCCGTCCGGAGCTTAGCCCCACCCATGATGATTCTGATTGGTCTAAAGAAATTCCAATAAACCAGAGCATGTTGTTCTCCCATCCAGAATGCTGTGTGGACTAGCCAGACCTTCCTTTGCAGAGCTGTGGAGGAAGGTCTGGACATGGGAGACTGGTTATGATAATGTGTTGTTTCCTGTCAGGTGATCATAAAGCTGTCGGATCAGGTGACTGCCGCCAGCGGTGGCGGCGGCGGCGACTCTCAGACATTCAGACAGCTTCAGCAGGAGATCGAGAACCTGAAGGTGAAATTTTGCTTAATCTGAAAATTAAATCTATATATAATAAATCTATATATTATTTAATCTCTTGTAGTCCTATATTACATATATATATATATATATATATATATATATATATATATATATATATATATATATATATATATATATATATATATATATATATAACGGGCTTTGCTATTGGTTTTCCTTCTCATGGAAAAACTTCCTTCTCTGCCTCAGCACTCACCGACCAATCAGGGGGAAGCACCCTAAGCACCCTAAAAGGCCCAATGCATACATTGCTCGTCTCCCTTTTTTACTCAGCCACATGGAGTTATATCTGCGATTAGGTTTTGTTACCAGTGTGTGTTGCATAGTTATGACTTCAACTTCTTGCACTTCCGCTCAACCTCCACAAGGATTGTTTTTATGCCTCAAGCAACGGCATCAACTGGCAGACGAGGTAAGGTAAGGTAAGGTAAGGTAAGGTAAGGTAAGATGAGATAAAGTAAAGTACAATAAGATAAGACAAGGTAAGAGATAAGGTAAGTTAAGGTAAGGTAAGGTAAGATAAGATATGATAAGATAAGATAAGACAAGGTAAGAGATAAGATAAGATAAGGTAAGTTAAGGTAAGGTAAGATAAGATATGATAAGATAAGATAAGGTAAAATACAATAAGACAAGGTAAGAGATAAGATAAGGTAAGATAAGGTAAGGTAAGGTAAGTTAGGATAAGATAAGGTTAGGGAAGATAAGATAAGATAAGGTAAGATAAGGTAAGGTAAGGTAAGTTAGGATAAGATAAGGTTAGGGAAGATAAGATAAGATAAGGTAAAGTACAATAAGATAAGATAAGGTAAGAGATAAGTTAAGTTAAGATAAGATAAGGTAAAGTGAAATAAGACAAGAAAAACCTTTATTTGTCCCACAGTGGGAAATTGCGGTTGCAACAGCAAAGATAAGAGCAAAGATAGCTAAGTATACAAAATATAGCAATATTACCAGTATTATACAATAAATTACACATTAATTATTAAATTGCACTTTGAAAATTGCCCAAATGAAAATGATGCACAGATGTAATGGTAATGGAACATGGGATACATGACACAGAGTCACCAGTGTTGGTTGTTCAGTGTGACGGCTGCTGGAAGGAAAGATCTGCGGTATCTCTCCTTCACACAGCGGGGTTGCAGCAGCCATCGCTCCGTCAGACCACCCTACCCCCTCAATGACCATCCCGGTCTTTTTGCCTCGGCCACCAAGAGGATGCAGATCCCTCTGCCCCCCCAACACCATCCAAGGTATCCCCTAGAGCAGGAGTCGGCAACCTTTACCGCTCAAAGAGCCATTTTGATCCGTTTCACACAGTGAAGAAAACACTAGGAGCCACAAAACCCTTTAACCCAAAATTTTAAATGAAATAACACTGTATATGACTTTTTTTTGCCTTTGTGCTATGTGTAAACAAACTATACTGTGTTACATTTATGAAATCAATGGACGACTGCAGAGAAAATTAAATAAAATTTCTGCAATCAACAAAACATTTTTAACTCTGAAAAAAAGATGTTGGGTTGAAGGTTAAGTAAAATACTCAATGTCTATTTCACTGAACAATGAAAAAAATGAATATATGCAAAATAATTGGCAATTAAAATACTGATCATACTTGGTCATTGTGATTTCTGCTCCTGAACCTCAGTGCACATCGGGGGGCGGTATGCGCTCACCTTCATCTTCACACAGGACCGTAAGCTGTCATCTGTGAGGTGTGTCCGGTGTCTGTTTTTAATAAAGTTCATGTTGGAGAACACCTGCTCACATCCAGATGTGGATCCAAAGACCGCCAGGACTGCCAGTGCATACTCTTTCATGTTGACATACATGTCGGGGATAGCATTCCTAGTTTCAAACACAAGTTTGTCTGGTTTGGGAGGTTTTCAATATCACGCCATTTGTGATTCTGAGCAAGAACAGCCTTCTGACGTGAAACGTCTTCAAGGTCCGCTGTCAAGCTCTTGAACTGGGACACCCACATGTCTTTGTCAGCCAGCTCCATCTCCAGATCAGGTGGACTCAGTCACCCCTGGAAATGCTGTCATATTCAACAGGGATGGATCGAGGCTTAGGGGTGACGGGAAGGATGATGTGGGTTTTTCCTCTCTGAACTCAATGAATCGTTTCCCAACGATGTCTGCATTGCAATGACTGCAGAATGTAAATGCTCCAAATTCATCATGTGATCTTCTCTGAACTCTCCCAAACTGGGGAAGGGGGACAGTGTACATTTCTGTAAATCTCTGGCAAGCACTGGCAACTTGGCTCGAATGCCAGAACCTCCTCCAACATGTGCAGGGCTATGCGTTCTTCACCCTGCAGAGCTGTGTTCAGGTGTCCAGCTGTCATGGCTACCAAGAAGCTTTTCCAGCCACTCTGGCTGTTCAAAGTCAAAGTAAAAATCTGCTTTATTGTCAATTTCTTCACATGTCAAGACATACAAAGAGATCGAAATTACGTTTCCCTCTATCCCAATTCGGTCCACAGACAACATTTAAGTAAACAATATAAAAATAAGAAGGCACATACAATGAAGAAAATAAGAGCAGCAACATTTGAATTGAAAAAGTGCAGGAAATGTGAGCCCTTTGCTGCCCAGGAAGGTTTTCACTTCTTCCAGACATGCCGCAAAGCTTTTCAGCACCTCGCCTCTGGACCGCCACCGGGCTTCGTTGTGCAGCAGATGATCAGAATACGGGCTTTCCAGCTCGTCCAGTAATGAACGGAACTGAGGTTTATTTAAACCTTTCACCATTATTTTGCTCACAATCTGAAGACAACATCCATGACTCCTATGTGACACACCGTGTCACCGTGGTGCAGGACGCAGTGAAGTCAGCAACTTCCTGTCCAGCAACTTCCTGTCCAGCGACTTCTGCAGTAAAGCCACAAAGCCCTTGTGCGCTCCTGTCATACTCGGTGCCCCGTCTGTAGCCACTGACACCGTGGGGGGGGTTATTCATTTTGCTCTTAAACAATTCAAGACAGCCTCACAGACGTCCCCCTTGTGTTTGGCTTTTAGCGGTATCAACTCGATCATTTCTTCTTGTGGCCCGGTCGAGTTCACATACCGGCCTTTGTCTTCAGGGTTCTCCCAGGCAGCTGGTGGGCCAACGCTGAACCGATGTATTTAATTTGCTGTCTGGTGATGTCTTCTGTCATTTTTATGGTTCTGTCTTTGACCGTCTTTGCAGAGAGGAGCATATCCCGGATTTTTTGCACAATTTCACTCTTGTTTTTAAAGTCCGTGAATAGATGTTCTGCCTCACTATTTCCTGAACCAGCATGTGTACTGCAACTTGCTGACTTTATTCACTTCTTGAAGTGGTTTTTGCTCTGATCAGCCTTCCGTGTCAGTTCCCAAAGAGCTTTTTTTTTTCTTTCATCTCCATCCGGATATTTTTGAGCAAAGGCTGCGTGTTTATTCTGGAAATGTCTTGCGACATTTGACTTTTTGTTGTTAGCTAGCTTCTCATTACATATTAACACGCTGGTAAACTTCTCGTCAGCAGTGGAAGCAAATGAATCTGCCGGCTTCCAGAAACCACTCACTGGCGGGTGTTGCACATTGGAAGTTGTGACGTGTATTAAGAGCGACAAAAATATTTTTAATATTAAATATTAAAATATTAAAATATTTTATAATGTTACAAGATGGCCATAATCTTCATAGACTTACATTTTGAAAATGAACAAACAAAAATAAAATACATTTTAATTAAATACTCATTAATTATTTTCAAAAGCTGAGCCGCATCAGAGGGATCAAAGAGCCGTGTGCGTCTCCAGAGCCACGGGTTGCCGATACTTGCCCTAGAGGGATTTCACCGCGGGTCCTTGCCCCCAGCCACAGAGCAAGCCTCGCCCCACGTTGGGCTCCCAAGAATGGCCTATTTCTGATTTTGCTCAGAAGGTCACAGGCCAATGATGCCATCAGGACCACATTATCCCCACCCACTCCCCCACCCAGACTACGCCTCGATCCTGTCCATAAATACTACAAACAGGATTGGTGACAAAGCGCAGCCCTGGAGGAGGCCAACCCTTCAGAACCTGGAATGAGTCAGAATTACTGCAAAGAACCCGGACACAGCTCTCGCTTTGGTCATACAGATATCGGATGGCCCTGAGAAGGGACCCCCTCAACCCATACCCCCGCAGCACCTCCCACAGTATGTCCCAGGGGACCCGGTCATACCCCGTCTCCAGATCCACAAAACACATGTAGACCGGCTGGGCAGACTCCCAGGCTCCCTCCAGAATCCCTCCAGGCTCCCTCTACACTCACTCTAGGATCCCTCCAGACTCCCTCCAGGATCCTTGCGAGAGTGAAGAAAGGTTTTAACCAATAGTGAAGCCTGTTAGAGGGTGGAGCACATACGAAATAGACATACTAGTTACTTGGATGTAACTCTAGTTCAATGAGTATGTTACTTGGATGTAACTCCAGTTCTATGAGTATGTTACCTGGATGTAACTCCAGTTCTATGAGTATGTGTGAAGCCCTCTAATTACAAGCCCAGCAGGTCCTTTATATCGTTGCTGAGTTTAAATGGTAGACGAGTGACGTAGGTACTGGGGCTTTATAAGGGGCGGGTGCCTTAGGGTTCTAGTCCCTGATTGAGCGGGAAGTGCAGAAATCTTTTTCAGGGTGCCACGGCGGAGCCTCGAGAAGGCAAACCATTAAATCATAGATC
>JABXJD010000843.1:142500-153938 GCA_013375575.1 Percina caprodes
GAAGTATTTTAATAGTCCTGATAAATTTTTTATGTATGTGTGTGTGTGTGTGTGTGTGTGTGTGTGTGTGTATATCTGTGTGTGTGTGTGTGTGTGTGTGTGTGTGTGTGTGTGTGTGTGTGTGTGTGTTTCTTTGTGTGTATCTGTGTGTGTGTGTGTGTGTGTGTGTGTGTGTGTGTGTATCTCTGTGTGTGTGTGTGTGTGTGTGTGTGTGTGTGTGTGTGTGTGTGTGTGTGTTTCTTTGTGTGTGTGTGTGTGTGTGTGTGTCAGACATGTCTTCCATAAGGTGTGTGTGGACCCCTGGCTGAACGAGCACTGCACCTGTCCGATGTGTAAACTCAACATCCTGAAAGCTCTCGGCATCGTGGTGAGTCTCCACCAATCAGAAGGTTCCGTCAAGGCTCTATTACATGTTATAATACATGTTATTATAGATGTTATTATTGTTGTCATAATAGATGTTATAAGAGATGCTATAATTGATGTTGGTATAATAGATACCACCCCTGGGTGCTAACAGCCGCTGTGTCTTCCCCCAGACCAGTGTTCCCTGTGTGGACAGTGTGGTGTTGGACGTGGAGCGTCTGGGCGTCAGCGCAGCGTCCGGCAGCCATAGGCGCCGCCGGCGACAGCAGCCAGCCGTCCATTAGCCTGGAGCCACTCAGCCCCCACCCCGAGGCCGCCCAGAACTCCTGCTGACATCACCATCGCCGTGACCAGTAAGCTGTAATGTAACCTTACAGGACAGATGTTCAGCATTAGGGAGAAACAAACCTACCAGACTCCATGTAAATAATCACTTCTTTTACCATCGTAGAACACACTTCATTCAAAGTGGACAGAAACTAAATAAAACTACCAAAAGACATGGAGTCTGGTGGAGAAATGCTGCTCTATACATGCTAAAAGTAGTGATTATTTACATGGAGTCTGGTGGAGATATGCTGCTCTATACACGCTAAAAGTAGTGATTATTTACATGGAGTCTGGTGGAGATATGCTGCTCTATACACGCTAAAAGTAGTGATTATTTACATGGAGTCTGGTGGAGATATGCTGCTCTATACACACTAAAAGTAGTGATTATTTACATGGAGTCTGGTGGAGATATGCTGCTCTATACACACTAAAAGTAGTGATTATTTACATGGAGTCTGGTGGGTTATGATTGATATCTAATGATATATTGTGTTTCCAGGCGGCCACTTCTTCAGCAGGAACTCTTCGTCCCCCCGCTCCCTGGTCTGTGAGATGGAGCTGCCAGACATCGAGGCTGAGGTCGGTCGCTACGACGACAACAAGTCTTGAGAGGGGTCGCCATGGTTACCCCACACCTCCCCACACCATGGACGGACAATATTTCTTGTTTTGGGGGGTGGTGATAACAACAACCGGATGAACCTTTAAACATAATTTAATCTTCAGACTGGTCTGTGTCTGGATCTGTGTCTGGATCTGTGTCTGGATCTAGGTCTGGATCTGGATCTGGGTCTGGGTCTGGATCTAGATCTAGATCTGGTTCTGGGTCTGGGTCTGGATCTGGATTTGGATCTAGGTCTGGATCTGTGGGACTTTGGAGGAACCAAAGCCGATTTTCGCCCTTTTTAGACTTTCTTTGACGTTTTTGTCTCATTTCTTTTGAACATTATCTTGTTTCCTGAAGAAAGAAAACGGGAGGAACCGGTGCTGTCGGATCGGAGCCTGAAGTCTTTCTGAGAACTGAGTCCAGATCCCTGAAGGTATCAGGACTCTAAATAACCCTGAATGGCCCTGAAGGCATCAGGACTCTAAATAACCCTGAATGGCCCTGAAGGCATCAGGACTCTAACCCTGAAACATTTCTGTGTTTTCTGATGCATTTAGTCAGTCGAATCTCAGGACATTTGGAAATCTGAAACCTGACCCTCTGATTGGCTGGCTAAGGATGACATCATTAACAGACATTTGTGGCGTCCAATCAGAGCCTGGAGTCTTTCTGCAGACCGGAACCAGAACCAAAGGAAGACCTGAACCTGGTGTAACAGTGTTAGCTCCTTGTTGTAGCCTCAACACGTCTCTCTGCAGAGCTCGGAGACGTTTTAGAGATTTAAAGGAGCAGTCCCACATTTCAGAGACACAGAGCTGCTAACTGATGTTAGCTGCTGCTAACTGATGCTAGCTGCTGCTAACAGATTCCAGCTAATGCTAACTGATGCTAGCTGCTGCTAACTGATGCTAGCTGCTGCTAACTGATGTTAGTTGCTGCTAACTGATGTTAGCTGCTGAGAACAGATGCTAGCTGCTGCTGAGAACAGATGCTGAAAACAAATGCTAGCTGCTGCTGAGTACAGATGCTAGCTGCTACAAACACATGCTAGCTGTTGCTAACAGATGCTAGCTGCTGCTAACAGATGCTTAGAACAGATGCTAGCTGCTGCTACCATGGCTCGTGGCTGTGAGAGTGGCTCCTGAAGTGACGGACTGCTCCTTTAACGTGTATTAAACAGCTTCTGAATTACTCCGTGTGTAATAATCAGCTCGGTGAATATATAAACAGCATTATACAATCTATAACCTGATGAATATTATCTCTGGAGTCAGAGAAGGATGCTCTCAGTTCACTGTCTCCTACTGCCTCTTTAACCTGTCATTAAGGTGTCATTAAAGTGTCATTAAAGTGTCATTAAGGTGTCCTTAACATGTCATCAAAGTGTCATTAACGTGTCCTTAACACAGCTGACTAGAGCAGCTGACTACGGTAAGCGTACCTGACTCATTTCCATTTCCGGTGCTTGTGTGTTGGTAGCTTGTTGGTAGCGTGTTGCTGCTCACTAAATACTAGTTCAGTTTGTTAGATTTGCTATTACAGCGGCTAACTGTCCGCCAAACACTTATTCTTACAGTAGTTCTGCCTAAGCACTCACAGATCTTTTCATTTGTCAGCGACTTTCGTTAAATAAGTTGTTTTTAACGCTTGGTAGCTAACGCTACCGTAGCCTACTTTAGCTTAGCTGTTAGCGACTTTAGCTTAGCAGTTAGCCATGTCTTCTCCCTCTCCTACTTTCTCTTGCTCAATGTGTGAGATGTTTAGTTACTCCTCTGCATCCTTTAGCGGTAATGGTATGTGTAACAAGTGTAGTTTATTTATAGACATGGAGGCGAGGCTTACTGAGTTAGAAGTCCGGATCTGCACCATGATAGATCAGTTGTTAGTTACTGTAGCTAACCACCCCGGTAGTCGGTGCAGGCCAGCCTGAGCCTGAGTTAGCCTTTGGTAGCCGTCCCCCGGCAACTCCTGAGCAGCCAGGAAAGCATGGCTGGGTGACTGTTTGGGGCAAAAATAGTTGTAAGCTTTCAAAGGCAACGGACCACCACCAGCATCTTCACGTTTCTAACAGATTTTCCTCACTCAGCGATACTCCCGCGGAGAAACCAACTCTGGTTAACGGCAGCTCTATTTTGAGAAACGTGAAGTTGGCGAAGCCAGCGGCCATAGTTAAGTGCATCCCGGGGCCAGAGCGGGCATTGAGTCTTTGAAACTGCTGGCTAAGGATAAATGTAAATACAGTAAGATTGTTATTCACGTTGATACTCAATTATATCTATCGATCAAGCCGGATGAAACTAATCAGTTAGCTAAACTTCAAATGTGCCTTCAGGATATTAAAACCTGGATGAGCTGTAATTTTCTAATGTTAAACTCAAGTTATTGCTCTGGGGCCCAAGCACCTCCGTGACGCATTATCCAAAGAGATAGTTACTCTGGATGGCATCACCCTGGCCTCCAGCATCACCCTGGCCTCCAGCACCACCCTGGCCTCCAGCATCACCCTGGCCTCCAGCACCACCCTGGCCTCCAGCACCACTGTGAGGAATCTTGGAGTTATCTTTGATCAGGATATGTCCTTTAATTCCCACATAAAGCAAATTTTAAGGATCGCCTTTTTTCACCTACGTAATATTGCAAAAATCAGGAATATCCTCTAAAAATGATGCAGAAAAACTAGTCCATGCATTTGTTACTTCTAGGCTGAATTACTGCAATTCTTTATCAGGCTGCTCGAAGACCTCCATAAAGACTCTTCAGCTGGTCCAGAATGCTGCAGCACGTGGTCTGGCAGGAACCAGGAAAAGAGATCACATCTCTCCTGTTTAAGCTTCTCTGCATTGGCTTCCTGTAAAATCCAAAATAGAATTTAAAATCCTTCTTCTCACCTACAAAGCTCTTCATGGTCAGGCACCATCTTATCTTAAAGAGCTCATAGTACCTTACAACCCCCCCAGAGCACTGCGCTCCCAGAATGCAGGGTTACTGGGGGTTCCTAGAGTCTCTAAAAGTAGAACGGGAGCCAGAGCGTTCAGCTATCAGGCTCCTCTCCTGTGGAACCAGGTTACAGTCTGGGTCCAGGGACCAGAGCATTCAGCTATCAGGCTCCTCTCCTGTGGAACCAGGTTCCAGTTTGGGTTCAGGAGGGCAGACACCGTCCCCACATTTAAGAGTAAGCTTAAGACTTTCCTTTTTGATAAAGCTTATAGTTAGAGCATAGAATTGAATATTGTTAGGAAGTGAGGAGTCGCAGCGTCACTTCCCGGCCCTGCTTCTCGTCATAGTTGTCAGATCTATCTATCATATAATCAATAATATAATAAAACTAGAGGGAGGCAGGGCATGCAGCCTGATCCGGTTGATAAGAGTTCTTGCCTGACCAGGCTCCTCTCTTTACCCTGTCTCTCCTAGTTATGCTGTTATGCTGTAATAGTTTTAGACTGCTGGGGGACTTCCTTTGACACACTGGGCTCCTCTCTCCTCTATCTTTCTATCTTTCCATTTGTGTGCATCCATGTCCCAGAAATGTTTTTTACTAACTTAGTTACTAACCTAGTTACTAACCTAGCTCTGGGGAGTCATTCCCCGGAGTCCTTATGTTCTTTTTCGCCCAGCATGTTTCCTTGGATCAAGGAGGCTCCAAAATCAGGGTAGCAGCTGTCGCCATGGTCCCGCTACACGTCCTGTGATGCCATGTTCATCCTGCTACGCTCTGCTGTGCCTTGTAATGCTAAGTGTCCTGCTATGCCATGAACTACTAAAAACCTTTATTTTTTGTGACTGTTATTGCCACTCTTCATTCTAACCCCAACCCGCCTACCAAGAGCCTGGGTCTGGGTCTAGGTCTGGGTCTGGGTCTGGGTCTGTCCGAGGTTTCTGCCTAAAAGGAAGTTTTTCCTCGCCACTGTCGCACTGTTTCTTGCTCTGGAGGGAACTACTAGAACTGTTGGGTCCTTGTAAATTCTGGAGTGTGGTCTGGAGAGACAGGGGGAGAGAGTCGATACTGCGGAGGTCAGGTGGGAGTGAGGTCCAGAGCTTGGGAGCAGAGTGGCTGAAGGCTCTGTTCTCCATGGTGACAAGTCGAGCTGGGGGTACAGTGAAGTGGGTAGAGGAGGAGGATCTGAGGGAGCGGGGGGGATGTGAAGGAGTTCAGATAGATATGGAGGAGCAAGGTTATGGATGGCTTTGAAAGTAGAGAAGTGCAGAAGGATTTTAAATTGTATTCTGAATTGAACTGGAAGCCAATGGAGCTGCTGATGGACGGGGGTCATAGGATTCAAAGAGGGGGTTCTGGTGATGACACGAGCTGCTGAGTTCTGAAGAAGTTGAAGTTTATGGAGGGTTCTTTAAGGGAGGCCAGAAAGAAGGGAGATACAGTAATCAAGGCGGGAGGTGATGATGGATAAGGATGGAGACCGTGTGAGTGGTAAGGGAGGGACGGAGGCGGTTAATGTTGCGTAGATGGAAGTATGCAGACCGGCAGATATTATTTATATGTGACTGAAAGGAGAGGGAGGAGTCGAGGATTACGCCCAGACTCTTGACCTGAGGGGAAGGGGAGACCAAGGAGTTGTCAATAGGAAGAGTAAAACTATTGATTTTGGATGGGGTGGATTTGGTGGCTACAAGGAGGAGTTCGGTTTTTTATCGCTGTTCAGTTTAAGGAAGTTTGAGGTGAACCAGTCTTTAATTTCAAGTAAGCAGTTATTAAGGGACAAGGGGGGGAGCGAGGAGGTGGGTTTACTGGATAAATAGAGCTGGATGACGTCTGCGTGGCAATGAAAATGAATGTTGAATTTATGGAAAATATTGCCAAGGGGAAGTAGGTAGGTGATGAAAAGGAGGGGGCCAAGAGCTGAACCTTGAGGGACGCCAGTAGTAACAGAGGAAAGGTGGGATGTGAAAGATTTGAGTTGAGTAAACTGAGTGCGGTCGGAGAGATATGAGCAGAACCAGTCAAGAGGGGTGAGAGATGCCAAGAGAAGATAGTCTATTGAGGAGAATGGAGTGAGAAATGGTATCAAAGGCCGCACTAAGATGGAGGAGGATGAGGATGAGGATGGAGATGAGTCCAGAATCAGCAGCTATGAGGAGATCATTGTTGATTTTATTAGGGCAGTTTCAGTACTATGGGACCAGACTGGAAAGGTTTGCAAGGACTGTTGAGGGTAAGAAAGGCGTGGAGTTGAACAGACACTATTTTTTAATAATGAGTTGATTAAGTTTTAGGTCATTTTATGGTTGCAACCCGCCACAAAACGCAGAAGAAGAAGTTGTAGTTCATGTCCCCCAGTATTTCCTCTCTGTCTCACACACATGGGGGGCAACAAAGACAGATGGACGTGGACGGACGAGGAGACGAGACTTTCTGGATTTAATTGATCAGGAACTCGTGAAGGAAATGGCCGACAAAGGTTAGGACAAGCCGTGGACGTCTTGGGAGACAATGGAGGCGCTCAGACAGAGAGACATGTCTCAAAAAAGAGTCTCGCAGCGGTGCCGGGGGGGCAATAAAAGACAAGTTGCATCTGCACCGTCATAGCGACGTGTTGATAGCTTTGTTTTCTTATTATAGCTCGATATGTCTCTATCAACTGAAACATGAGCTCTATGTAGTCTGTCCCATATTGATCATGTGACGTTGTCCCATATTGATCATGTGATGTTGTCCCATGTTGATCATGTGATGGTAGACGTCTGTTGTGTGATTCATTGTAAATAAATGGAAACACCTTAAAATGTCTCCAACCAATCAGATGTCCCCGTCTGACCCTAAAACAGTGTGTGATGTCATCACCAACTTCATCACCAACTTCAGATAATTTGATTGACAAATGGATGGAAACTTAGCTATAGACACACACACACATACAAACAAACAGACACACACGCACACACACACACACACACACATATGTATAACTTTGCAGAGAAAGCTAGCTTTTGCTTCCACAACAACAGATCTTTGTCTATGACGTCATGACGCAGCGTGCGCAGAAGGCGTGACCTGCTGCGGCGGACCCGGAAGTGATGTTTAGTCAGCAGACTGACTAAAAACAACAACATCAGCTCGGTGTTTTTTCATGAATTAGACGGAGCCGCCCGGGAATAACGGTTCCCTCTCCCGCTGTAAAGGCTCTCGTCTTCCGCTGTGAAGGCTCCTTTCTCCCGGAGGTTCCCCGGTGGAGGGTGCGCAGGCAGCGGGCAGGGAAGGCTCATCTCCCGGAGGTTCCCCGGCGGAGGGTGTGCAGGGAGCGGGCAGGGATGTGGATCCACCCGGAGGTGCTGCTGGCCGGTCCGCTGTGGGTGTCCGAGCGGGCCAACCCGTTCTTCATCCTGCAAAGGAGGAGAGGACACGGCCGCGGGGGGGGGCTCTCCGGTAGGTTACAGACAGACAGACATAGACAGACACACACAGAGACAGAAAGAAAACACAGACAGACAGACACACATAAACACACACAGATACATAGACAGACACAGAGACAGAGACACACACAGACAGACAAAGACACACACATAGACAGACACACGCAGAGACAGACACACACACACAGACAGACAGACAGACAGACAGACACACACAGACAGACATGTTTGAAAGTGTAAAGGACCCAACCAGCTGTGTGTTTAATGACATCATCTCAGCTGTATCTGAAGTCTATATAGACCTTAGTGGTCCCTAATACTGTATCTGAAGTCTCTTTTATATAGACCTTAGTGGTCCCCTAATACTGTACCTGAAGTCTCTTTTATATAGACCTTAGTGGTCCCTAATACTGTATCTGAAGTCTCTTTTATATAGACCTTAGTGGTCCCCTAATACTGTACCTGAAGTCTCTTTTATATAGACCTTAGTGGTCCCCTAATACTGTATCTGAAGTCTCTTTTATATAGACCTCAGTGGTCCCCTAATACTGTATCTGAAGTCTCGTTATATAGACCTTAGTGCTCCCTTAATACTGTATCTGAAGTCTCTTTTATATAGACCTTAGTGGTCCCTAATACTGTATCTGAATTCTCTTTTATGTAGACCCAGGTCTACTGGTGGGGACCCTGTCTGTCTCTCTGTAATCTGTCTGTCTCTCTGCAGGTCTCTTGGTGGGGACCCTGGACGTGGTCCTGGACTCCAGTGCGCGGGTTGCTCCGTACCGGATCCTGCTGCAGACGGCCGACTCGCAGGTCTTCTGGAGCGTGGCGTGCGGCTCGTCCAGGAAGGAGATTACGGAGCACTGGGACTGGCTGGAGTCCAACCTGCTCCAGACCGTCTCCATCTTCGACAACGACAGAGGGCGTCACCACCTTCGTCAAAGGGAAGATCTTGGTATGTCACTTCCTGTAGATGGTGGACCTGGTCCCACTGGTCTCTGTCAGTTCTGTGCTAATGTCAGCCAGACTTCTCCAGACAGTAGATGATTGACCTGGTCCCACTGGTCTCTGCCAGTTCTGAGCTGATGTCAGCCAGAATTCTCCAGACAGTAGATGGTGGACCTGGTCCCATTGTTCTCTGCCAGTTCTGAGCTAATGTCAGCCAGAATTCTCCAGACAGTAGATGTTGGACCTGGTCCCACTGGTCTCTGCCGGTTCTATGCTGATGTCAGCCAGACTTCTCCAGACAGTAGATGGTGGACCTAGTCCCACTGGTCTCTGCCAGTTCTGAGCTGATGTCAGCCAGAATTCTCCAGACAGTAGATGGTGGGCCTGGTCCCACTGGTCTCTGCCGGTTCTGTGCTGATGTCAGCCAGACTTCTCCAGACAGTAGATGGTGGACCTGGTCCCATTGGTCTCTGCCAGTTCTGAGCTGATGTCAGCCAGACTTCTCCAGACAGTAGATGATTGACCTGGTCCCACTGGTCTCTGCCAGTTCTGAGCTGATGTCAGTCAGAATTCTCCAGACAGTAGATGGTGGACCTGGTCCCATTGTTCTCTGCCAGTTCTGAGCTAATGTCAGCCAGAATTCTCCAGACAGTAGATGTTGGACCTGGTCCCACTGGTCTCTGCCGGTTCTGTGCTGATGTCAGCCAGACTTCTCCAGACAGTAGATGGTGGACCTAGTCCCACTGGTCTCTGCCAGTTCTGAGCTGATGTCAGCCAGAATTCTCCAGACAGTAGATGGTGGGCCTGGTCCTACTGTTCTCTCCAGACGCTAGATGGTGGACCTGGTCCCACTGGTCTCTGCCAGTTCTGAGCTGGTGTCAGCCAGACTTCTCCAGATGGTGGACATGGTCCCACTGGTCTCTCCAGACTGTAGATGTGGACCTGGTCTCTCCAGACGGGAAATGGTGGACCTGGTCCCACTGGTCTCTCCAGACGGTAGATGGTGGACCTGGTCCAACTGGTCTCTGCCAGTTCTGAGTGGATGTCAGCCAGACTTCTCCAGACGGTAGATGGTGGACCTGGTCCCACTGGTCTCTGCCAGTTCTGAGCTGATGTCAGCCAGACTTCTCCAGACGGTAGATGGTGGACCTGGTCCCACTGGTCTCTAACTTCCTGTCCCTGCAGGGCATCATCGCGGAGGCGTCTGCAGCAGGGCGAGGAGCCCGAGGAGGACTGTGGGAAGTTCCGGGAGGCGGAGCTGAAGATGCGGCGTCTGTTCCTGATGCCTGAAGAAGAGAAGCTGGTCAACTATTACTCCTGCAGCTATTGGAAGGGACGCGTCCCGCGGCAGGGCTGGCTCTACCTGTCCATCAACCACCTGTGCTTCTACTCCTTCCTGCTGGGCAAGGAAGGTAATACGTCCCGTCCCGTCCTCTGTCTAACCTCCGTCCTCCGTCTCTGTGATGGCGTTCTAACCTCCGTCCCGTCCTCCGTCTCTGCGTTCTAACCTCCGTCCCGTCCTCTGTCTCTGTTCTAACCTCCGTCCCCCTCCTCTGTCTCTGTGATGGCGTTTTAACCTCCGTCCCCGTCCTCTGTCTCTGTGTCTAACCTTCGTCCCCATCCTCTGTCTCTGTGATGGCGTTCTAACCTCCGTCCCCGTCCTCCGTCTCTGCGTTCGAACCTCCGTCCCGTCCTCTGTCTCTGTTCTAACCTTCGTCCCCATCCTCTGTCTCTGTGATGGCGTTCTAACCTCCGTCCCGTCCTCTGTCTCTGTCTCTCTGTGTCTAACCTCCGTCTCTGTGTCTCTGTGTCTCTGTGTCTAACCTCCGTCCCTGTCCTCTGTCTCTGTGTCTCTGTGTCTCTGTGTCTCTGTGTCTAACCTCCGTCCCTGTCCTCTGTCTCTGTCTCTCTGTGTCTAACCTCCGTCCCTGTCCCTGTCTCTGTGTCTCTGTGTCTCTGTGTCTAACCTCCGTCCCTGTCCTCTGTCTCTGTGTCTCTGTGTCTAACCTCCGTCTCCGTCCTCTGTCTCTGTGTCTCCGTTCTAACCTCCGTCCCCGTCCTCTGGTCCGTCCTGTGTGTGTTCCAGTGACCCTGGTGGTGCAGTGGAGCGAGGTGACCCGTCTGGAGAAGAACGCCACGCTGGTTTTCCCGGAGAGCGTGCGTGTGAGCACGCGTCTGGCGAGCACTTCTTCTCCATGTTCATCAACATCAACGACACGTTCCGCCTGATGGAGCAGCTCGCCAACATCGCCATGCGCCAGCTGCTCGACAAACCTTCGCCGCCGACCGCTCGCTGCCCAAAGCCTGCAAGACGCTGAGGAACGTGTCCACTCTCAGAGAGTAACGCCCGGAACCAAGGGGCGAGAGACCCTGTTCCCTGTGTGTGACCTTTGACCCTGTTTCCTGCGTGTAGGCGTCACTTTGTCCCTCCGGACGAGAGAGTGGGACGAACTACATGAAGGCAAAGAATATGTATAAGTAATATACATATATGAATACTGTATGTATAATATGTAATATGTATGATAAATAATGTCACATAAAACCACAAAAGCTTAGAAAAACCCCACAGAAGAAGGGCGGCCATGTTGTGAGAGTGAGACCTCTCACAAAATGGCCGCCCTGAAGCTATTTTCTGTGTGTTGACCCTGTTTCCTGTGCGTTAACCTTTGACCCTGTTTCCTGTGCGTTGAGCTTTGACTTGGGGCGTTTCTCAATCTGTGTTCTTCTATGGACTTGTGTTCTTGTGTTCTTCATGTTCGGGGCCAAAGTTCTGACCCAATACACAAGTTAGCATTTTGCCAAGAACAGTTAA
>JABXJD010002200.1:7500-10000 GCA_013375575.1 Percina caprodes
TTGTGTAGTGTTGTGTAGCGTGTTGTGCAGCGTGTTGTGTAGTGTTGTGCAGCGTGTTGTGTAGTGTTGTGTAGTGTTGTGTAGTGTTGTGTAGTGTTGTGCAGCGTGTTGTGTAGTGTTGTGCAGCGTGTTGTGCAGCGTGTTGTGTAGTGTTGTGCAGCGTGTTGTGCAGCGTGTTGTGTAGTGTTGTGTAGTGTTGTGCAGCGTGTTGTGTAGTGTTGTGTAGTGTTGTGTAGTGTTGTGTAGCGTGTTGTGCAGCGTGTTGTGCAGCGTGTTGTGCAGCGTGTTGTGCAGCGTGTTGTGTAGTGTTGTGTAGTGTTGTGTAGTGTTGTGTAGTGTTGTGCAGCGTGTTGTGTAGCGTGTTGTGCAGCGTGTTGTGTAGTGTTGTGTAGTGTTGTGTAGCGTGTTGTGTAGTGTTGTGTAGTGTTGTGCAGCGTGTTGTGCAGCGTGTTGTGTAGTGTTGTGCAGCGTGTTGTGTATTGTTGTGTAGTGTTGTGTAGCGTGTTGTGCAGCGTGTTGTGCAGCGTGTTGTGTTGTGTTGTGCAGCGTGTTGTGTTGTGTTGTTTAGTGTGTTGTGTAGTGTTGTGTAGTGTGTTGTGTAGTGTTGTGTAGCGTGTTGTGTAGTGTTGTGTAGCGTGTTGTGTAGTGTTGTGTAGTGTTGTGTAGCGTGTTGTGCAGCGTGTTGTGTAGTGTTGTGTAGTGTTGTGTAGCGTGTTGTGTAGTGTTGTGTAGTGTTGTGTAGCGTGTTGTGTAGTGTTGTGTAGTGTTGTGTAGCGTGTTGTGCAGCGTGTTGTGCAGCGTGTTGTGTAGTGTTGTGTAGTGTTGTGTAGTGTTGTAGTGTTGTGTTGTGTAGTGTTGTGTAGCGTGTTGTGTAGTGTTGTGCAGCGTGTTGTGCAGCGTGTTGTGTAGCGTGTTGTGTAGTGTTGTGCAGCGTGTTGTGTAGTGTTGTGTTATGTTGTGTAGCGTGTTGTGTAGCGTGTTGTGTAGCGTGTTGTGCAGCGTGTAGTGTTGTGTAGTGTTGTGCAGCGTGTTGTGTAGTGTTGTGCAGCGTGTAGTGTTGTGTAGTGTTGTGTTGTGTAGTGTTGTGTAGTGTTGTGTAGTGTTGTGTAGTGTTGTGCAGCGTGTAGTGTTGTGTAGTGTTGTGTAGTGTTGTGTAGTGTTGTGTAGTGTTGTGTAGTGTTGTGTAGTGTTGTGTTATGTTGTGTAGCGTGTTGTGTAGCGTGTTGTGCAGCGTGTTGTGTTGTGTAGTGTTGTGTTGTGTTGTGTAGTGTTGTGTTGTGTTGTGTAGTGTTGTGCAGCGTGTTGTGTTGTGTAGTGTTGTGTTGTGTTGTGTAGTGTTGTGTAGTGTTGTGTAGTGTTGTGATGATCTCACCAGGACGGAGCAGACGACACCGAGGAGGAAACACACCACGAAGCCCTTCAGCCTCGTCCCCCACGCCAGCGTCGACGCCTGATTGGCTCTCTGCAGGCGTGACATCATCATCATCATCATCATCATCATCATCATCATCATCTGACCATCTTATGCTGTGTGTGTCTGTCTGTGTGTGACTGTGTGTTTGTGAGAGAAAGTGTGTGTGTGTGTCTCTCTGTGTGTGTGTGTGACTGTGTGTTTGTGAGAGAAAGTGTGTGTCTGTGTGCGTGCGTCTCTGTGTATGTCTCTGTGTGTGTGTGTGTGTGCGTGCGTGTGTCTGTCTATGTGTGTGTGTCTCTGTGTGTGTGTGTGTGTGTGAGTGTGTGTGTGTGTGTGTCTCTGTGTGTGTGTGTGTGTGCGTGTGTGAGTGTGTGTGTGTGTGTGTGTCTCTATGTGTGTGTGTCTCTGTGTGTGTGTGTCTCTGTCTCTATGTGTGTGTCTGTCTGTGTGTGTGTGCGTGCGTGTGTGTTTCTGTGTGTTTCTGTCTGTGTGTGTGTGTGTGTGCGTGTGTGCGTGCGTGTGTGTTTCTGTGTGTCTCTGTCTGTGTGTGTGTGTGTGTCTCTGTGTGTGTGTGTGTGTGTCTCTGTGTGTGTGTGTGTGTGTGTCTCTGTGTGTGTGTGTGTGTGTGTCTCTGTGTGTGTGTGTGTCTCTGTGTGTGTGTGTGTGTGACACACTTTCAGGTTCATATATGATAATAAAGTACATGTTGATGTTTTAGTCCCCCAGTCCAAACTGCCAGTAAGAAGAAGAAGAAGAAGAAGAAGAAGAAGAAGAAGAAGAAGAAGAAGAAGAAGAAGAAGAAGAAGAAGAAGAAGAAGAAGAAGAAGAAGAAGAAGAAGAAGAAGAAGAAGAAGAAGAAGAAGAAGAAGAAGAAGAAGAAGAAGAAGAAGAAGAAGAAGAAGAAGAAGAAGAAGAAGAAGAAGAAGAAGAAGAAGAAGAAGAAGAAGAAGAAGAAGTTTCCCAGTACAGCAGCAGCTAACAGCAGCAGCGCGCTGACGTCACCTCCAGGATCCCGCTCCCGTCGTGGTTTCCGTCCTCCTGGCCGCTCAGAACCTTCTTTAACTTGTCCATGACCGTGTCTTCCCG
>JABXJD010002200.1:20000-25000 GCA_013375575.1 Percina caprodes
CTGTCTCTCTCTAATGAACAGTGCCCAGATGGTGCGTTCACTGTCTCTCTCTAATGAACAGTGTCTATATGGTGCGTTCACTGTCTCTCTCTAATGAACAGTGCCCAGATGGTGCGTTAACCAGACTCCATGTAAATAATCAGTAATTTTAGCACCATGAAATTCACTTAATTCAATGTGAACAAAATGAAAATAAAACTATTAAAAGCTGTTTTTAGGTCGTTTTTCCGTTTTTTTTCCCATTCATCACAACTCTAGTTTTGGTTGAAATGAACACAGTTTGCAGATTAACGTGTGAAAACATGTTAAATATGTTGACTCTTTACACGCTAAAAGTCCTGCTTTTTTACATGGAGTCTGGTTGGTTAAGAATAAAACAAAATAAAGTTCTCGTATTTAAGAAAAAAACTAAAAAAGTCTTAAAAAGAATTCTTTCAAACCTTTATTAGCCTCGTTGGTCGAACATTATACATTTTTTTGGCCGTTAATAAAGTTTTATGAAGACAATTAACTGATTAAAGAGTTCGAAGCTAAAACAAAACTGAACTTTTGACATATTATTCCCATGAGTCTTCACATTTCCGTCGGGTTAAATGCTTTTGAACGTTGCATAGTTACAAATGAAGGACATCAGAGACAGACAACAGTGAAGCTACCGTGGGGTTCTTGAACGCACCATGCTGGGACAAACCGCCGCGCCGCCCCTTTAAGGATCAAATAAACCGACTTTTCAGCACATTTTCTCTCATTAAATACAAATAAATCACCGATTAGTTCGGTCGGTGAGACTGTTCGTGTTAAATTAACAAAGATCAATTAATTAATCAATTAATTTGTAATTATTTTGACATCACTCCGAGTCTTTTTTATTAAAAAATAAATAAATAAAAATAAGTTAAATTTCTCTGATTGCAACTTGTTATTAAAGCTGCAACGATCGGTTTCATGTTTTAGTCGCCAAGAAATGCCAAAAACGTTAAAAAACGACAAAATCGTCAGATTGTTAAAAATGAATTTAAAAAAAAGTGACGTAGAAAAAAAAAGAAACGCGTCAAAAATACATTAAAATGTTACATCAACTTTAAAAAAGTAACAAAAAGTCAGAAAAAACAACCGCAAAGACTTCTGGGATACGCCCGGCGCCGCGTGGTAAGTTGTGGTAACGACAGAGAAACAGCGTAACCATGACGACGGCAAAGACGTCGGGAGCAGGAGAGAAGGAAGGAAGAAGGAAAAAGGGAGGAAGGACAAGAAGAAGAGGGAAGGAAAAGAAGTAATTAATAAGAAAGAAAGGAAGTACTTAGGGAAGAAGGTAGGGAGAAAGGAATGAAAGGAAAAGGAAGGAAGGAAGTAAGTGCTTAGGGAGGAGAAGAAGTGGAGGGACATCATATCTCCACCAGACTCCATGTAAATAATCACTACTTTTAGTGTTGTTGGAATAAACTCTTAACTCACCCAGTTACATGTGGAGATATGCTGCTCTATACACACTAAAAGTAGTGATTATTAACATGGAGTCTGGTGGAGATATGCTGCTCTATACACACTAAAAGTAGTGATTATTTACATGGAGTCTGGTGGAGATATGCTGCTCTATACACACTAAAAGTAGTGATTATTTACATGGAGTCTGGTGGAGATATGCTGCTCTATACACACTAAAAGTAGTGATTATTTACATGGAGTCTGGTGGAGATATGCTGCTCTATACACACTAAAAGTAGTGATTATTTACATGGAGTCTGGTGGAGATATGCTGCTCTATACACGCTAAAAGTAGTGATTATTTACATGGAGTCTGGTGGAGATATGCTGCTCTATACATGCTAAAAGTAGTGATTATTTACATGGAGTCTGGTGGAGATAAGCTGCTCTATACACGCTAAAACAAGCTTTAACAAGAAGTTTGACTGTTTTTACATAAAAATAACCTGATTAATGGAGAGTTTTTTTTAACGGAGAGATTTCCTCCTTGTAGCGGCTGGTGAGCGTGTCGGCCTTACACGTCAGCTTGGACAGAACCGTGTGGAGTCCCTTCAGGTGGAAATGAAACTGTTTCTCCAGGTCATCATCCTCGTCGTCTGCCCCCCCCGCCGCCGGCTTCTCGTCCCCTCCCCCGTCGCCGTGCAGGACGCCCCACTCGATGTCGTTGCGGATGGACTTCAACAGCACGTAGGAGCTGTACATGTCGCCGTCCTGGACGTAGTACGCGTCGCTGCCGTCGTTGGCAGTGCCCTCCGCCGCCGTCTTCACGTCCTCGACGTCCCGCAGGAGGCTGGGCACCATCACCGTCTGGTCCATGTTGTTGACGGCGCCGATGAAGCGGTTCATGGTGTTGAACAGCGAGTTCTTCTGGTTGTAGGGCTCAGAGATCTGCATCATGGCGGCAGCAACGACCACTTGCAGCCCCGCGAGTTAAACTTAGAACACTAAAGCTCTTTAGCGGATTATGGCGAGCCAAGTCCTCATGGATCACAGCGTCTGAGAGCCTGCTGTCCCTGCAGAGGACGCCAGCCGGCAGTTGCACCACACAAGCCAAGACACAGGCGACAACCTGATGACAGAGAGGGTTAATTTAGCTTCAATCACCATCATCAAACCCACCAGACTCCATGTAAATAATCAGTGCTTTTAGCATCGTAAAACACACTCTTGGTTCATCTTTCCACTGTTCCAACAATCACCACCCTGGTCTGGTTGGAATAAACTCTTAATTCACCCATTTACATGTGGAGATATGCTGCTCTATACACGCTAAAAGTAGTGATTATTTACATGGAGTCTGGTGGAGATATGCTGCTCTATACACACTAAAAGTAGTGATTATTTACATGGAGTCTGGTGGAGATATGCTGCTCTATACACACTAAAAGTAGTGATTATTTACATGGAGTCTGGTGGAGATATGCTGCTCTATACACGCTAAAAGTAGTGATTATTAACATGGAGTATGGTGGAGATATGCTGCTCTATACACACTAAAAGTAGTGATTATTTACATGGAGTCTGGTGGAGATATGCTGCTCTATACACACTAAAAGTAGTGATTATTAACATGGAGTCTGGTGGAGATATGCTGCTCTATACACACTAAAAGTAGTGATTATTTACATGGAGTCTGGTGGAGATATGCTGCTCTATACACACTAAAAGTAGTGATTATTAACATGGAGTCTGGTGGAGATATGCTGCTCTATACACACTAAAAGTAGTGATTATTTACATGGAGTCTGGTGGAGATATGCTGCTCTATACACACTAAAAGTAGTGATTATTAACATGGAGTCTGGTGGAGATATGCTGCTCTATACACACTAAAAGTAGTGATTATTAACATGGAGTCTGGTGGAGATATGCTGCTCTATACACACTAAAAGTAGTGATTATTTACATGGAGTCTGGTGGAGATATGCTGCTCTATACACGCTAAAAGTAGTGATTATTAACATGGAGTATGGTGGAGATATGCTGCTCTATACACACTAAAAGTAGTGATTATTTACATGGAGTCTGGTGGAGATATGCTGCTCTATACACACTAAAAGTAGTGATTATTAACATGGAGTCTGGTGGAGATATGCTGCTCTATACACACTAAAAGTAGTGATTATTTACATGGAGTCTGGTGGAGATATGCTGCTCTATACACACTAAAAGTAGTGATTATTAACATGGAGTCTGGTGGAGATATGCTGCTCTATACACACTAAAAGTAGTGATTATTAACATGGAGTCTGGTGGAGATATGCTGCTCTATACACGCTAAAAGTAGTGATTATTTACATGGAGTCTGGTGGAGATATGCTGCTCTATACACACTAAAAGTAGTGATTATTTACATGGAGTCTGGTGGAGATATGCTGCTCTATACACGCTAAAAGTAGTGATTATTAACATGGAGTCTGGTGGAGATATGCTGCTCTATACACGCTAAAAGTAGTGATTATTTACATGGAGTCTGGTGGAGATATGCTGCTCTATACACGCTAAAAGTAGTGATTATTTACATGGAGTCTGGTGGAGATATGCTGTAGTGAATAACAAAATAATTGTTTTCTTTTCGCCAGTCTTAAAGAAGACATGTTATGATAGATAAACACCACAAAATCTTTCAGTTTATGTCTGTCTATGTTTTATATTCATTTGGGGGTTTAAGCATAATGTTGTCTTAAAAATTCAGAAATTTGAACAGAGTTTGGTTGATGGGCTCAAATGTAAAAAGGTACAGAAAAAATGGTAAATTAGGTGATTTTCTTAAATACTCATTAATGTGTACAGAGCCTGGTTGATGGCTTATACTTCAAATGTAAAAAGTACACAAAAATACGTGAAATGTACCGATTTTGTTAGTTAGCATCAGCTGAATAACAGTATATATTTACGGCTAACTGAAGCTAACGCTCCCCAGCCTAACTGACAGCTAACCGGCTAATTCCGGGTACCGTTAGCTCCCCGGATCGGTCATTTTAACCGGGAAAAACTCCGCGGTGAAGCCGCCTGGTGACTTACCGTATGTCGGCTGTTGTTCCTCGGGTCGTGTCGGTGTTTTCGGCCGGAAGAGAGAGCGAGGACAGCGGGTCGGTCGGTAGACGGTAACCGGTAGAAACAGCAGCGGAGCAGCCGGAACAGAAGCAGGGCGGAACCGCGGGGGATCGGCAGGGAAGGACGCACGCGCGAGCGCACGCACACAGAAAACAGCCAATCACAGACCGAGAAGTGCTGTGACGTCACCGCGTTGTTGACGGATCATCGGATTCCTCAACCGTCACAACAGCCGTTATGTTTTAAATGATCTTTTATTTACTTTTTAGGTTAAATTACTTCTGAATTATATTTAATTTATTTATTTATTCATGTAGTTTCTGTTAGAATCAACACAAGAAAATATAGAGTTCATTCATTTATCACACTCAGACACACACACACACACACACACACACACACACACAGACACACACACACGTCTCACACACACACACACACACACACACACACACACG
>JABXJD010002200.1:27500-35000 GCA_013375575.1 Percina caprodes
CTGGTGAGCCAACTGGTGAAGTTATAAACCCACAGCAGTGCAACTGCACGGACACAAAGCACATGACGTAAGGGTGACATAATGGGTGACATTAGAGGACCTAAAGGGTGACATAATGGGTGATATAAGAGGACATAAAGGGTGACATAAGAGGACGTATAAGAGGTTGTAAAGGGTGACATAAGAGGACGTAAAGGGTGGCATAAGAGGACGTAAAGGGTGACATAAGGGGACGAAAGGTGACATAAGAGGACATGAAGGGTGACATAAGAGGATGTAAAGGGTGACATAATGAGTGATATAAGAGGACATAATGGGTGACATAAGAGGACATGAAGGGTGATATAAGAGGACATAAGGGGTGACATAAGAGGACATGAAGGGTGACATAAGAGGACGTAAAGGGTGACATAATGGGTGATATAAGAGGACAAAGGGTGACATAAGAGGACGTAAAGGGTGACATAAGAGGACGTGAAGGTTGACAAAAGAGGACATAAAGGGTGATATAAGAGGACATGAAGGGTGACATAAGAGGACATGAAGGGTGACATAAGAGGACATGAAGGGTGATCTAAGAGGACATAAGGGGTGACATAAGAGCACATGAAGGGTGACATAAGAGGACGTAAAGGGTGACATAAGAGGACGTAAAGGGTGACATAAGAGGACGTGAAGGTTGACAAAAGAGGACATAAAGGGTGATATAAGAGGACATGAAGGGTGACATAAGAGGACATGAAGGGTGACATAAGAGGACATGAAGGGTGATATAAGAGGACATAAGGGGTGACATAAGAGGACGAAAGGGTGACATAAGAGGACATGAAGGTTGACAAAAGAGGACATAAAGGGTGATATAAGAGGACATGAAGGGTGACATAAGAGGACATGAAGGGTGACATAAGAGGACATGAAGGGTGATATAAGAGGACATAAGGGGTGACATAAGAGCACATGAAGGGTGACATAAGAGGACGTAAAGGGTGACATAATGGGTGATATAAGAGGACGTAAAGGGTGACATAAGAGGACGAAAGGGTGACATAAGAGGACGGAAGGTTGACAAAAGAGGACATAAAGGGTGATATAAGAGGACATGAAGGGTGACATAAGAGGACATGAAGGGTGACATAAGAGGACATGAAGGGTGATATAAGAGGACGTGAAGGTTGACAAAAGAGGACATAAAGGGTGATATAAGAGGACATGAAGGGTGACATAAGAGGACGTGAAGGTTGACAAAAGAGGACATAAAGGGTGATATAAGAGGACATGAAGGGTGACATAAGAGGACATGAAGGGTGACATAAGAGGACATGAAGGGTGATATAAGAGGACGTGAAGGTTGACAAAAGACATAAAGGGTGATATAAGAGGACATGAAGGGTGACATAAGAGGACATGAAGGGTGATATAAGAGGACATGAAGGTTGACATAAGAGGACATGAAGGTTGACATAAGAGGACATGAAGGGTGACATAAGAGGACATGAAGGTTGACATAAGAGGACATGAAGGGTGATATAAGAGGACGTGAAGGGTGACATTGGCTGTGATGCTTGTTGTTTTTATTCACACTGACGTTGCGTTGGACACCGTCCACGGCCAGACTGCGGTCGTCTCGCCCATCGTATCTCATCACCGCTTCACTGTACGTCATGAGGAATGTCCCTTTAATCTGAACACACACACACACACACACACACACACACACACACACACACATTAGTATGAACCAGATCTAGTATAGGAAACTAAAATAAACAGAGAAAACTAGTTTTAGTAAAACACACTTTGAAAATTAACTGGAACTGTCTCTGTGTGTTTTTGTGTATATGTGTGTGTGTGTGTGTGTGTGTGTGTGTGTGTGTGTGTGTGTCTGTTTCAAACCTCGTGGCGAAAAACGAATCCCGAGATTCCAGCGATGAGTTCTGTTATGAAGACCAGCGACAGAAACACAGAGTACTGAGGAGAAAACACAGAATTTCCACCAGACCCCATGTAAATAATCACTACTTTTAGTGTGTATAGAGCAGCATATCTCCACCAGACTCCATGTAAATAATCACTACTTTTAGTGTGTATAGAGCAGCATATCTCCACCAGACTCCATGTTAATAATCACTACTTTTAGTGTGTATAGAGCAGCATATCTCCACCAGACTCCATGTTAATAATCACTACTTTTAGCATGTATAGAGCAGCATATCTCCACCAGACTCCATGTTAATAATCACTACTTTAGCATGTATAGAGCAGCATATCTCCACCAGACTCCATGTAAATAATCACTACTTTTAGCATGTATAGAGCAGCATATCTCCACCAGACTCCATGTAAATAATCACTACTTTTAGTGTATATAGAGCAGCATATCTCCACCAGACTCCATGTTAATAATCACTACTTTTAGTGTATAGAGCAGCATATCTCCACACACACACACACACACACACACACACACACACACACACACACACACACACACACACACACACACACACACACACACACACACACACACACACACAGTGTGTGATGAGAGCTGTGTAGAGACAGACCAGCCTCAGCATCCAGACGCGCCCTGCAGGCGGCGAAGCAGCCGAACAGCCCGAACAGCACGATGGCGCGCCGGTGGCGCTGAGGACGACGGAGCATTTGATTGGCCGCTGGAGATCAGCAGCGCGCACGACCCAACATGAAGCTCCACCACAACCCCACCGACAGCAGCACCACACCGGTCACCTGGGGGAGGCGGAAGGGTCAGACTGGCAACCAATCAGGAAACAGGAAGGGAAGGGGAGGGGGTGTGCGTGTCTCTCTCTCTTTCACTGTATGTGTGTGTATGTCTGTGTGTGTGTCTCTGTGTGTGTGTCTCTGGGTGTGTGTGTCTCTCTGGGTGTGTGTGTGTGTGTGTCTCTCTCTCTTTCACTGTATGTGTGTGTCTCTGTGTGTGTCTCTCTGTTTGTGTGTGTGTGTGTGTGTCCCTCTGTTTGTGTGTGTGTGTGTATCTCTGTGTGTGTCTCTCTTTGTGTGTGTGTGTGTGTGTCTCTCTTTGTGTGTGTGTGTGTGTGTGTGTGTGTGTTGACTCAGCATCAGTCTGTAATTATCTCTGACAGTGAAGTGATAAACTGACGAAAAGACGTGAAATATCGTCTTCTTCTTCTTCTTCTCTGTCAGCGACAGAAACTCAACTCTTCTTCTTCTTTCTCTAAAAGTAAGATTCACCTAAAAGTGGAACGCTCAAAGCGAATATACTTATATATTAAATTAAATTATACTATATTACATTATGTATATAGATATAATATAATATAATATAATATAATATATATATATGTGTGTGTGTGTGTGTGTGTGTGTGTGTGTGTATATAAGCGTGTTTCGGACCCAGAAGACGAGGCAGTAGAGCAGCAGCAGCGTCTTCAGACAGAAGATCACCGGCTTGGTTTCCATCCGCGGAGCCATGATGCACCTCTCCAACGTCTCAACGCCTCCTACAAAATAAGACACATCTTACAAAATAAAATACAACTATGACACAAAAATGGTGCTCAAACTCCACAAAATTACACAATAATGGCATGAAAATGCCCCAAATGTCACAAAAACTACTTTAATATGTGAATAAAGAAAATAAATGAATTACATAAAAGTAACAATACAAATTGTGCCAATGCTCCACAAAAATGGCACAACAAAAACACAAGAACGGCATGAAAATGCCCCAAATGTTATGGAATAATTTTGCAAATATTAAACAAAAATAGCTCAAAAATTTGGCCAAGAGATTTGAAAAAACTGCAAAAATAAAACACAAAAATGGGACAAATGTCGCAAAAGAAACTGGATTATGTGACAAAAATAAAATACGTAAACCGTACAAAAGTTACAAGAATAAAAGTGCTAATATTCCACAGAAATGGCCCAAAACACAGGAAAGAATCTCACTAAAATAAGCTGATGAATGAGAGTGACGTCCTGATTAATCTCAGATATCTAGTGTACCTGGTGGTGTACCTGGTGGAGTACCTGGTGTATCTGGTGGTGTACCTGGTGTATCTAGTACCTGGTGTATCTGGTGGTGTATCTAGTGTACCTGTGGTGTACCTGGTGTATCTAGTACCTGGTGGTGTATCTGGTGGTATCTAGTGTACCTGGTGGTGTATCTGGTGGTATCTAGTGTACCTGGTGGTGTACCTGGTGTATCTAGTGTACCTGGTGGTGTACTGGTGGTGTATCTAGTGTACCTGGTGGTGTACCTGGTGTATCTGGTGTACCTGGTGTTGTACCTGGTGGTGTAGCTGGTGGTGTACCTGGTGTTGTATCCGGTGGTGTAGCTGGTGGTGTACCTGGTGTACCTGGTGTTGTACCTGGTGGTGTATCTGGTGCTGTAGCTGGTGGTGTACCCGGTGGTGTAGCTGGTGGTGTACCTGGTGTTGTATCTGGTGGTGTAGCTGGTGGTGTACCTGGTGTATCTGGTGGTGTACCTGGTGTTGTATCTGGTGGTGTAGCTGGTCTCAGGGTCCAGGAGCAGCAGCTGGGAGCGCCTGAGGGAGACGTGCAGGACGCCGAGTGCTTCACAGCCTCAAATACGCCCGGTCATACTTCACACTCTCCAAACACAATTAACACCCAGGTGATCGCCATGGAGACTGACCCCGTAACCCCGGCAACAGCCTTTACTCCACTTTAACCCCTTGTGTTGCCTTCCGTCAAAATCGTGAAAATCAACACTTTGGATGCTTTTTCCAACACTACGTAACTCTAACTTATTAACTTTAGTTTTAGTTATTTTGGAATTTATGGTCAATAAAGCTCATTTATAGGAAATTATACCTAATGTTTGAGTTAGAAAAGCAGAAATGAGGAATTATTGAGACTAAAATTAAAGGAATGGATGTTGATGATAATCACAGACTGGAATATGTCAACTTTTACTCTCAATACTATTTCAAAAACACTTCAATTTGGTTTCAAATGCTATAAAATTGAATAAGACGCTCCAAAATGAATGAAAGTAGAGATGTGTACTGCAGAGAGCGTGGTGGATCGACCGTGTCACCAACGCTCCGCCCTCGGAACTCGAACCTTGAGAATTCGACACGGAATCCAAGATGGCGCCGTGTGCGACTCAGAGTCTTTGTTTTTAGTTTGTTGTTTTGGCCGATATGGAGAAAGTCAAATATCACGATGTTTCTGACCAAATACCTCGACATCGCTACCGTAGCGATATCGTAGGGTTGACTACCGACAAATATTGACACAATGAGATTTTGATGAATAATGACCAGTTATGTGGATAACGACTCAATCACAGAAGAGCTACAACAGTCTGGTGATGACATCACTTTACTGTCATTTAGCCTTTAAAAGCAGGACAATACACCACGTATCAATATCTCTTATATCACCATATATTACCATTATTGATATATTATTGGTATATTATCATTGATAATATATCGATAATGATAATATATCAATATATCGATATATTATTGATAATAAATTGATATATTATCATTATTGATATATTATCATTATTGATATATTATCATTATTGATATATTATCGGTATATTATCGATATATTGCCCAGATCTAATCACAATACATATGATTTCAGTTATAATGTTGATCTTCATGTAAAGAGTATGTCACAGTGTGTCTGTGTGTGTGTGTGTGTGTGTGTGTGTGTGTGTGCGCGTCTGTGGTGTGTTTGTGTGACTGTGTGTGTCTGCCTCTGTGTGTGTGTCTGCGTCATAGGTCTCTCTCTGTGTGTGTGTGTGTGTGTGTGTGTGTCTGCGTGCATAGGTCTCTCTCTGTGTGTGTGTGTGTGTGTGTGTGTGTATGTGTGTGTGTCTGCCTCTGTGTGTGTCTGTCTCTGTGTCACAGATCAGAGTGTCAGGCGTCGGCCGGCGCCGGTCGCTCCGCCCCGTCCCCCCCCCGGTGGCTCAGCAGGTGTCTGTTCAGGTGGGTTTTGCGGGTGTAGCTCTTGGGACAGTAGCCGCAGCCGTAGGGACGGACGTCGCTGTGAGACAACATGTGTTTCTTCAGATCGAACTTCCTCCTCAGACATTTACCGCACTCTGGACACGAGAAGGGCTTCTCTCCTAAGAGACACATGGAGACACACACAGGGACATAGAGACACGGAGACACACAGAGACACACAGAGACAAAGAGACACACAGAGACACAGAGATACACAGGGACATAGAGACACGCAGAGACACATGGACACACACAGAGACATGAGACACACAGAGACATAGAGACACACAGAGACATAGAGATACACAGAGACATAGAGACACAGAGACATAGAGACACACAGAGACATAGAGATACACAGAGACATGCGGAGACACACACATAGACACACAGGGACACATGGAGACACACAGAGACATAGAGACACACAGAGACATAGAGACACACAGAGACATAGAGACACACAGAGACATAGAGATACACAGAGACATGCGGAGACACACACATAGACACACAGGGACACATGGAGACACACAGAGACATAGAGACACACAGGGACATAGAGACACACAGAGACATAGAGACACACAGAGACATAGAGATACACAGAGACATGCGAGACACACACACAGACACACAGGGACATGGAGACACACAGAGACATAGAGACACACAGGGACATAGAGACACACAGAGACATAGAGACACACAGAGACATAGAGATACACAGAGACATGGAGACACACACATAGACACACAGGACACATGGAGACACACAGACATAGAGACACACAGAGACACAGAGACACACAGGGACATAGAGACAGAGACACACACACACACGGTTACACACAGAGACACACAGGGACATAGAGACAGAGACACACACAGAGACACACATGGAGACACACACGGAGACACAGAGACACACACAAACACACAGAGACACAAACACACACACAGAGAAAGTCTGGTTTAGGACGTTTTTCCTCAACAAAGCTGAACAAACTGAGCTGCAGAAGGATCGGTCGGCGGTTGAAACAGCGCCGGGACGTCTCGGCCCACTCGGCGGCCATCTTACCGGTGTGAATGCGGCGGTGCTCGGTGAGGTGGCAGGAAATGGAGAACGCCTTCCCGCACTCCTGGCACACGTAGGGCCGCTCCCCGGTGTGAGTCCTCATGTGTTTCTGCAGGTCTCCCCCAGACGGCCAGCCCTTCCCGCACACCGTGCACACGTACGGGCGCTCCCCGGTGTGCCGGCGCACGTGCACGTTGAGCCCGGCGAGCGCGGTGAAGTCTTTGGGGCAGTAGGGCAGCGGTAGGCCGCCGCCGCTGTGCGTGCGCAGGTGGCCCTCCAGCCCGTCGCGCGCCTTGAAGCGCTTGCCGCACTGCGGGCACAGGAAGCGGCTCTCGGCGCCGTGGCTCGCCCGGTGGGAGTGGAGGCCGGTCAGGGACCCGTCACGCCTTGCTGCACAGGTCGCACTGGTACGAGCGGAAAGTG
>JABXJD010002200.1:40000-45000 GCA_013375575.1 Percina caprodes
GTAAAGAGTCAGAGTGAGAAAAGAGTCAGAGTGAGTAAAGAGTCAGAGTGAGAAAAGAGTCAGAGTGAGAAAAGAGTCAGAGTAAGTAAAGAGTCAGAGTGAGTAAAGAGTCAGAGTGAGAAAAGAGTCAGAGTGAGTAAAGAGTCAGAGTGAGTAAAGAGTCAGAGTGAGAAAAGAGTCAGAGTGAGTAAAGAGTCAGAGTGAGTAAAGAGTCAGAGTGAGTAAAGAGTCAGAGGGAAAAGAGTCAGAGTGAGTAAAGAGTCAGAGTGAGTAAAGAGTCAGAGTGAAAAAGAGTCAGAGTGAGTAAAGAGTCAGAATGAGTAAAGAGTCAGAATGAGTAAAGAGTCAGAGTGAGTAAAGAGTCAGAGTGAGTAAAGAGTCAGAGTGAGTAAAGAGTCAGAGTGAGTAAAGAGTCAGAGTGAGTAAAGAGTCAGAGTGAGTAAAGAGTCAGAGTGAGTAAAGAGTCAGAGTGAGTAAAGAGTCAGAGTGAGAAAAGAGTCAGAGTGAGTAAAGAGTCAGAATGAGTAAAGAGTCAGTGAGTAAAGAGTCAGAGTGAGTAAAGAGTCAGAGTGAAAAAGAGTCAGAGTGAGTAAAGAGTCAGAGTGAGAAAAGAGTCAGAGTGAGTAAAGAGTCAGAGTGAGAAAAGAGTCAGAGTGAGAAAAGAGTCAGAGTGAGTAAAGAGTCAGAGTGAGTAAAGAGTCAGAGTGAGAAAAGAGTCAGAGTGAGAAAAGAGTCAGAGTGAGTAAAGAGTCAGAGTGAGAAAAGAGTCAGAGTGAGAAAAGAGTCAGAGTGAGTAAAGAGTCAGAGGGAGTAAAGAGTCAGAGTGAGAAAAGAGTCAGAGTGAGAAAAGAGTCAGAGTGAGTAAAGAGTCAGAGTGAGAAAAGAGTCAGAGTGAGTAAAGAGTCAGAGTGAGAAAAGAGTCAGAGTGAGTAAAGAGTCAGAGGGAGTAAAGAGTCAGAGTGAGTAAAGAGTCAGAGTGAAAAAGAGTCAGAGTGAGAAAAGAGTCAGAGTGAGTAAAGAGTCAGAGGGAGTGAGAAACTTCCTTTTTCTTAAAATTACAACTGTGTATGTAACTGGCTTCGCTGTGTGTGAACACATCTTTCTTTGTATTTATATTTAATTCTGTACACGTGGACTGTGTGTGCACGGAGGGGGTCTGGGGGTAAACCTGTTTGAAGTCGGGACAGGAAACAGCTGGTCGATCCTGGACAGGAAGTCAGAGACGAGCGACTGGAGGGCGGAGTCAAAGCTGTGGTCGAACACTTCCTGAAACCAACGAAGAAGTCGTCTCTTAAAGAAATCAACGCGGTAAGTTACGCTGCTACGTTACGACAGAAATCATAACAGTTATTATATATATATATATATATATATATATATATACACATTATATATATACATACATACATACACACACACAAATATATATATATATATATATATATATATATATATATATATATATACACACAAAGAACTCTGAGACGGCCGGTTCTGGCCCGCGGGCCTCGGGTTTGACACCTGTGATAAATAACTGAGTAACCGCTGCTGGTCCTCTACTGACCTGCAGGAGGCGCCGTCTGTCCCCCGGAGTCTGGCTCAGAGACAACAGAGCATCCACCTGTCCTCGGTCCACCTGTCCTCGGTCCACCTGTCCTCGGTCCACCTGTCCCCGGTCCACCTGTCCACGCTTTATCTGTCTATGGTCCACCTGTCCACGGTCCACCTGTCCATGGTTTATCTGTCTATGGTCCACCTGTCCCCGGTCCACCTGTCCATGGTCCACCTGTCCATGGTTTATCTGTCCATGGTCCACCTGTCCATGGTCCACCTGTCCATGGTTTACCTGTCCATGGTTTATCTGTCCATGGTTTATCTGTCCACGGTCCACCTGTCCATGGTTTACCTGTCCACGGTCCACCTGTCCATGGTTTATCTGTACATGGTTTATCTGTCCACGGTCCACCTGTCCATGGTTTACCTGTCCACGGTCCACCTGTCCATGGTTTATCTGTACATGGTCCACCTGTCCATGGTCCACCTGTCCACGGTCCACCTGTCCATGGTCCACCTGTCCATGGTCCACCTGTCCACGGTCCACCTGTCCATGGTCCACCTGTCCACGGTCCACCTGTCCATGGTCCACCTGTCCATGGTCCACCTGTCCATGGTCCCCTGTCCATGGTTTCTCTGTCCATGGTCCCCTGTCCATGGTCCACCTGTCCACGGTCCACCTGTCCATGATTTATCTGTCCATGGTCCCCCTGTCCATGGTCCACCTGTCCATGGTTTATCTGTACATGGTCCACCTGCCCATGGTCTACCTGTCCATGGTCCACCTGCCCATGGTCCACCTGTCCATGGTCTACCTGTCCATGGTCCACCTGTTGACCAAAACATTGACAAAAAAATTAAAAATTAAGAAAAAAACTGAAAATCAGACTTTATAAGAAATAAAAGTCTGATTTTGTGCACAGTTACGAGTCATTTTGTCTCACCGTTACCTCGGAGACGGAGCAGGCTTTATCCAGGTGAGTGTGGACGGCCTGAAGGTCATAGAGGGTCATCTGAAGAAGGTACACAGTAAGAGGAACATGATGTAATTCAGGACAAGTTGAATGGAAACCCCGATATTTATAGATATGCTGCTCTATACACGCTAAAAGTAGTGATTATTTACATGGAGTCTGGTGGAGATATGCTGCTCTATACACACTAAAAGTAGTGATTATTTACATGGAGTCTGGTGGAGATATGCTGCTCTATACACGCTAAAAGTAGTGATTATTTACATGGAGTCTGGTGGAGATATGCTGCTCTATACACGCTAAAAGTAGTGATTATTTACATGGAGTCTGGTGGAGATATGCTGCTCTGTATACACTAAAAGTAGTGATTATTTACATGGAGTCTGGTGGAGATATGCTGCTCTATACATACTAAAAGTAGTGATTATTTACATGGAGTCTGGTGGAGATATGCTGCTCTATACACACTAAAAGTAGTGATTATTTACATGGAGTCTGGTGGAGATATGCTGCTCTATACACGCTAAAAGTAGTGATTATTTACATGGAGTCTGGTGGAGATATGCTGCTCTATACACGCTAAAAGTAGTGATTATTTACATGGAGTCTGGTGGAGATATGCTGCTCTATACACGCTAAAAGTAGTGATTATTTACATGGAGTCTGGTGGAGATATGCTGCTCTGTATACACTAAAAGTAGTGATTATTTACATGGAGTCTGGTGGAGATATGCTGCTCTATACATACTAAAAGTAGTGATTATTTACATGGAGTCTGGTGGGTTTGGTGATGGTGATTTCTGTTTCATGTTAAACTAAAAGGATCTTCCTCTTTAACTTAAAGCTCTATCTCTGTAGGGATCCATCCCATAATGTTGTCACACACTTATAATAATAATGTGGTTGTCAGCGGCAACAACACAACTTCGCTCACCTTGGCTCTCAGCGCCAGCAGCAGGACACCTCTGCTGCTCCGTCAGCAGCTCCGGGACAGCCTCCGTTACCAGGAAACGAAGTCCTCCAGCATCCCATAATGCTTCACGCTCTGCTGCCGGGCGACCTGCCACATGGCGGCTGTCAGCAGGCGGAGAGGGGGGAGGAGGAGGCGCAGGGAGGAGAAGGGGGGATGCGAGGCTGGGGGGGAGGACACAGGGACTTATCAATGGAAGGAATAAATACATTAAAGTAATTTAATAAATACAAAATAAAATATAAAAATATAAAGAAATTGAAAATAAATGAATTCAAATAAAGAACAAAATAATGATAAAATAATGATAAAATAATAACATTAAATAAAGTAAAAATTTAAATAAAAATAATTAAAAACTATATATATTAAAAAATAACAGTAACAAGGAAAAAAATACAAATAAATTAATAAGAACAGAAAGAAAATTTAAATAAGATTAAATAATTAAATAAAAATTGCAAATAAATAATCTAAATAATAATATATATTGTAATATAATAATACAAATAAAATATAACAAAAATACAAATACATGAAAAATAAACCCAAATAAAATAAAAACAATTAAAAATATGTATTAAAAAAATAGTAAAGTTTCGTTGCTGACTGGCAACGAGAAATACGAAATAAAACTAGATTTAACATATTTTCTAAATATATACAATATATATATATATATATATATATATATATATACACACACACACACACACATATAAACATATACACACAACACATATACACACAACACATATACATATATACACAAATACACACAACATAAATACATATATACACATATACACACAACATAAATACATATATACACACAACATATACACATATATACAACATATACACATATATACAACATATACACAACATATATACATATACACACAACATATATGCATAATACACACAACATATATACATATATACATAATACACATATATACAACATATACACAACATATATACATATACACATAATACACACAACATATATACATATATACATATATACAACATATACACAACATATATACATATATACATATATACAACATATACACAACATATATACATATATACATATACAGGAAATTATTTCGTAAAACTGCCTTTTTCTTAATTTTTCAGCCCTGTGGTAATAACGTCGTAACAGCTTCAGTCGTTACGTGCGCCACAGCTGCGTCTCGCGTTATTATTATACTACATATATATTATATTATTATATCTAATTATAGTTATTATTCGGGTATAGATGACGTAATGCCCGGATGCAGCCCGTAGATATAAAGGCGATGTACGTTAACGATGCAGGACAGCCACTAACTCACGCTAATGGTGTAAAACGGGTGGATTAACGTGCTTTTCTTAACTAAAATAACCGCCACACATATGCCGAATTAAACTCTACTGACAACTGACTCATAATATCTATTTTAATATTTTCTATTACATATCTACGTCTTGTATAAGCAAAAGATAAATTA
>JABXJD010002200.1:55000-59199 GCA_013375575.1 Percina caprodes
AGAGACTTCTGTAGCCTGAAGTAGCCTCCGAGATGCTAACGAGAGACTTCTGTAACGTCTGAAGTAGCCTCCCAGATACCCAGAGACTTCTGTAACGCCTGAAGTAGCCTCCAGATGCTAACGAGAGACTTCTGTAACGCCTGAAGTAGCTTCTCCGAGATGCTAACGAGAGACGTTAGCAACCAAACAACTATAGATGGGCTAAAGGTTTCTGAAATAACTGTTAGCTACACAAGTTAGTATCAGACATAACAAAGGCTGAAGGTGAATGGTGTTGTGAGCTAATCTAGTTAGCATAGCTAGCTACAACGTTATTGTTGCAATGAGAAACTTTATTATTTATTATTTATGTTTCAGTCTGACAGTTATGGCGTAAAACCAAAATCTGAGCAGGAGACTCACATCGGGGGAGAAGGGGGGGAGGGGGAGAGAGAAGGGGGATGGGGGAGAGAGAAGGGGGAGGGTGAGAGAGAAGGGGAGAAAGAAGGGGGCATCTTAAATAAAAGTTAATCATCCACACACAGAGTTCAGTCCTGTACAGTATCACAGGTGTGTGTGTCTGAATGTGCGTGTGTCTCTGTGTGTGTGTGTCTCATGTGTGTGTGTGTGTCTGTGTGTGTCTGTGTGTGTCTCTGTGTGTGTGTCTGAATACGTGTGTGTGTGTGTGTGTGTGTGTCTGAATGCGTGTGTGTGTGTCTGAATGCGTGTGTGTGTGTGTGTCTGAATGCGTGTGTGTGTGTAGAACTGAATGCGTGTGTGTGTGTGTGTGTGTCTGAATGCGTGTGTGTGTGTGTGTGTGTGTGTGTGTGTGTGTCTGAATGTGTGTGTGTGTGTGTCTGTGTGTGTTGTGTGTGTGTGTGTGTGTGTCTCTGTGTTTGTGTGTGTGTGTGTTCTGTGTGTGTGTGTGTCTCTGTGTGTGTGTGTGTGTGTGTGTGTGTGTGTGTGTGTGTGTGTGTGTGTGTGTGTGTGTGTGTGTGTGTGTAGGTGAAAAATAGGTACTGCAGTACAACAACAAATATGTTTTTTTGTTATTGTTTTGTTTATCTTGTTGTTGTTGTTGTTGTTTGTGTTGTTGTTGTTGTTGGTTTGTGTTTGTTGTTGTTTGTGTTGTTGTTGTGGTATCTCGTCCAGGACCCTCCAAAACGTAGATGGTACGGCTCAGATATGCCACATTTTTAAAGGGTCCAATAGAAATATGTATCTGCTACATTGTTGCTGCAGAAGAAGAACGTATTCGCCACATTGTTGCTGCAGAAGAAGAACGCCATATGTGAAACCCAGCACAAAGTCCCCATGATTCACAGTTTGTGGTTTCCACGGTTACACGTGTTACTTACCTGGCTTTAATCCTGGCGGCCTTCCGGCGGCCTTGCCTCGGTCTTTCTTCACGCCTCTCTGGACGTGCCTCCCGGACCTTTAACCCCAGGTCCCTGATGTGCACCCTGACGCTGCCCAGGTTCCTCGCCACGGGCCCATCTTCACGCTCTTCCCGGCCAATGCTCTCGCAGAGAAGTAGCTTTTGGGCGCCGTGTTGCGCCGTCTTTCGCATTTCCTGGCGCCCCGACGAGTTAGCATCCGACGAAGCGGTTTTACCCGCAGCCGCTCCCAAACACAACCGTCGACGACTGGGATCGAGAACCAAACCTCGGCGGCCGCCTCTCTTGATTATGTCGCTTCAGCGCTAGCATCACCTGCAGAGTTAGCAGGAGAGTTAGCATCACCTGCAGAGTTAGCATCACCTGCAGAGTTAGCAGGAGAGTTAGCATCACCTGCAGAGTTAGCATCGCTGCAGAGTTAGCAGGAGAGTTAGCATCACCTGCAGAGTTAGCAGGAGAGTTAGCATCACCTGCAGAGTTAGCATCACTTAGAGTTACCACGCCTGCAGAGTTAGCATTGCCTGCTTCCACTTAGTATCACCTGCAGAGTTAGCATCAGAGTTAGCATTAGCCGAGAATTAGCAGGAGAGTTAGCATCGGCAGGCAGACTTAGCATTGCTCTGCAGAGATAGCATCACCTGCCAAGTTAGCATCACCGTCATAGTTAGCATCGCCTGCAGAGTTAGAATCCCTTTCAGAGTTAGCATTGTCTGCAGGGTTAGCATCGCCTTTAGAATTAGCATCCCCTGCAGCATTAGCACAGCTCCGACTTCGTAGCCGCTGTGGTTCCCAGATGCTAGCACCAACCGGAGCGCTCCCGGTGGATCGATGTCCTTCCTGTTGTTGTTGTTGTTGTTTGTTAGCGGCGTTAGCGATCATCTGACTGCGTTGTCTTTCTCTCGGTTCCCACATGTTAGCGTCTGATTCAGAGAACCATCGACGACAGGAACCCCACGCCGCAATCTTTGCGTTTTCCAAGTGCTGGAGTCCATCTTAGAGTCTGGATGAGGAGATTTAGGGATGCCACGTTGTTGTTGCTGTTGTTGTTGTTGCTGTTGTTGTTGTTGTTGTTGTTGTTGTCCCCACATGCTAGAGCCCGGATTAGCAGATTTAGGGAAAAGCATTCTTACTCTGTGGTCTTTCTGTTGGCTCCAACATGTTAGCCGACTGAATTCGTTGTTGTAGTTTGATCGCAGTGTTCTGACTTCCTGCCTCGCTATTCCCATATTCTTGCGCTCATCAAATATTTTTTTTGCAGAAACAGAAACCAAAGCGTGTTTTCTTCCGGTTGTTGTTGTTGACGTTGCTGTTGTTGTTGTCCCCACATGCCAGAGCCCAGATTAGCAGATTTCGGGATGCTATGTTGTTGTTGTTGTTGTTGTTGTTGTTGTTGTTGTTGTTGTTGTCGCCTACATGCAAGAGCCCAAAGCGTGTTTTCTTCCTGGTTGTTGTTGTTGGTTTTGTCGTTGTTGATGTTGTTGTTGTCCCCACATGCTAGAGCCCAGACTGGCAGATTTAGGCATGCTATGTTGTTGTTGTTGATGTTGTCGTTGTTGATATTGTTGTTGATGTTGTCATGGTTGTTGTTCCCACATGCAGCCATCCATTTTAGCCGCTGAATGAGAAAGTCCCGTGATGAAATCCTTGGTGTTGCCTGACGCCGTCCGCGTCGCCCCCGCCTCCGCGCGGGACCACGCTGGGAAACGCTGTGGCGGTCTGGCGGTCTTGGCGGCGGTCTCGGGCGGCGGTCTAGGCGGGCGGCGTTGCGGGCGCGACGCCTCCATCGAGTCCCAGCGACTGTCCACGAACTCCAGGAGGAGCCGAGCATGCCGGCGGCGCTCTGGCGCCGCCTCCACCAGCTCCAGCGGGCGGCGGCGTCCGCCGACGCTGGCGAGCCTCGCCGCCGGGGCCGTGAGCAGCTGCATAGCGCCGCCTGGCGCGGAACTCGCCCCCGACGGACGCCACGTTGAGCTGCGGAAGAGACGCCGAACGACCGCGACGTCATCCGGAGACGGCCCAGCACGTCGGCCAGGAGCAGCCAGTTTCTGCGGCTGGAGAAAGACAAAATTATAGATTTTTCATTCCCCTGCCTGGCGCCTGCCCTCTCATTCCTCCTGCTCTGGCGTCTGCCCTCTCATTCCTCCTGCTCTGGCGTCTGCCCTCTCATTCCTCCTGCTCTGGCGTCGCCCCTCTCATTCCTCCTGCTCCTGCCTCTCTCATTCCTCCTGCCTCCATGCCTCTCTCATTCCCCCACCTTTGCGATCCCCATTCTCATTCCCCCTGTTCCACGCTGTCTCCTCTCATCTCCCCTGTTCTGGCGTTTGTCTCCTCATCTCCCCCTGCCTGCCGTCCCCTCTCATTCTCCCACCTTTGGCAATCCCTCCTCTCATTCCCTACCTTTATGATCCCTCTCATTCCCTCTCATTCCCCCACCTTTGGCGATCCCCTCTCATTCCCCCTCTCATTCCCCCCCTACCTTTGCGATCCCCCTCTCATTCCCCCTCTCATTCCCTACCTTGGCGATCCCCCTCTCATTCCCTCTCATTCCCCTACTTTAGCATCCCCCTCTCATTCCCCTCTCATTCCCCCTACCTTTGGCAAATGTCAGACATCTCTGCTGGCAAGCACGGAGAGGAAATGAGTTTATAGACTGCTCTTGTGTTTAATACAACGCAGAATAAATGTCAGAGAAGGAAAGGAGAGAAGGGAAGAAGGAAAGGAAAGAAAGGGAAGGAGAGAAGGAGAATTCTTTATATATTCTGCTGCTGCAGCGAGACATTATTGATTCACAATGTCGGTCAATGTGTGTGTTGTGTGTTAAGC
>JABXJD010000672.1:17500-20000 GCA_013375575.1 Percina caprodes
TTATGAGAGCAGAAAGCCCCCTCTGCTCTCGAAATGATTGCAGCGTGTGTGTGTGTGTGTGTGTGTGTGTGTGTGTGATCGGATGGATACGGCTTCATTTGCAAACTGAGCTCGTTAGCTTCACCGCTGCACCTCAACAAGAGAGAGAGTCCCGACGAAAGCTGTCACACCACACATGAAATATTCAGACTGTGTGTGTCTGTGTGTGTGTGTGTGTCAGTCTGTGTGTGTGTGGGTGTGAGTGTGTGTGTGTCAGTCTGTGTGTGGGTGTGAGTGTGTGTGTGTCAGTCTGTGTGTGTGTGGGTGTGAGTGTGTGTGTGTCAGTCTGTGTGTGTGTGGGTGTGAGTGTGTGTGTGTGTCAGTCTGTGTGTGTGTGGGTGTGAGTGTGTGTGTGTCAGTCTGTGTGTGTGTGTGCAGACTGAGCTGCAGGTGGCGCTACAGGAGCATGGTGTGTGTCCCTGTGTGTGTAGGAAAGAAAATGGAGAAAATAGAGAGAATGTAGATAATGGAGAGAAAGGAGAGAATGAGAAGAAGGAGAGAAAAGAGAAACTGGAGAATGGAGACAAAATGGAGAAAATGGAGAAAATTGAGAGAAAGGAGAAAATTGAGAGAAAGGAGAGAAAAGAGAAAATGGAGAATGGAGAAAATGGAGAGAACAGAGAAAATGGAGAGAATGGAGAAAATGGAGAGAATGGAAAAAATTGAGAGAAAGGAGAAAATGGAGATAATAGAGAGAATGGAGAAAACAGAGAAAGGAGAAAATGGAGAAAATTGAGAGAATGGAGAGAATGGAGAGAATGGAGAGAATGGAGAGAAAGGAGAGAGGGAGAGAATGAGAGAAAGGAGAGAGGGATGGAGGAGAGAGGAGAGAGGGAGAGAATGAGAGAAAGGAGAAAGGAGAGAGGAGAGAGGGAGAGAGGGAGAGAATGAGAGAAAGGAGAGAGGGAGAGAATGAGAGAAAGGAGAGAGGAGAGAGGGAGAGAATGAGAGAAAGGAGAGAGGAGAGAGGGAGAGAATGAGAGAAAGGAGAGAGGAGAGAGGGAGAGAATGAGAGAAAGGAGAGAAGGAGAGAAGGAGAGAGGGAGAGAAGGAGAGAGGAGAGAGGGAGAGAATGAGAGAAAGGAGAGAGGAGAGAGGGAGAGGATGAGAGAAAGGAGAGAGGAGAGAGGAGAGAGGGATGGAGGGAGAGAGGAGAGAAGGAGAGAGGAGAGAGGGATGGAGGGATGGAGGGAGAGAGGAGAGAAGGAGAGAGGAGAGAGGGATGGAGGGATGGAGGGAGAGAGGGATGGAGGGATGGAGGGAGAGAGGGATGGAGGGATGGAGGTACCTCGTATCCCAGGCGAGCGGCGCGCTGCAGCAGCGTCTCGCCGGCGTTCTTATTCACGATGAGCCGGCGGACTTCAGAGAGGAGCAGCTCAGCCCGAGACCTGTGTGTGCGTGTGTGTGTGTGTGTGTGTGTGTGTGTGTGTGTGTGCTGTGTGCGTGCGTGCATGCGTGTGTGTGTGTGTGTGCATGTGCGTGTGTGCGTATGTGTGCAAGCGTGTGTGTGTGTGTGTGTGTGTGTGTGTGTGTGTGTGTGTGTGTGTGTGTGTGTGTGTGTGTGTGTGTGTGTGTGTGTGTGTGTGTGTGTGTGTGTGAAAGAGAGACAAAGTGAGTAGCATGAGCTCGAGGATTGTTTTTTTACCACACACGAAAACACAGGCTCGCTGTGTTTCCACATTTATCACTGTCAGATGTTTTCTGTTAAACGCACACACACACACACACACACACATTACACACACATTATTACACACACACACACACAGCCCTAGTTTTCCAGGCTCTGTCGAAAATAGCGCTGTCACCACCTCTGCTCTCACGACTCTGTGTGTGTGTGTGTGTGTGTGTGTGTGTGAGTGTGTGTGTGTGTGTGTGTGTGTGTGTGTGTGTGTGTGTGTGTGTGTGTGTGTGTGTGTGTGTGTGTGTGTGTGTAAGCCCGAGGCCGATGACAGAGAGTAAGAGGAGATGACGAGAGGATTTGAATTAGAGTATAAAAAGAGAAAAGAGTGAAAAATAAATGACGATTCTCTCTCTCTGTCTCCCTCTCTCTCTCCGTCCACAGAGCGCCAAAACAAGCGTCCATAGAGCTCCAAAACAAGCGTCCATAGAGCTAGCAAGTTGGCCCACAGAGCTCCAAAACAAGCGTCCACAGAGCTCCAAAACAAGCGTCCACAGAGCTCCAAAACAAGCTTCCATAGAGCTCCAAAACAAGCGTCCATAGAGCTCCAAAACAAGCTTCCATAGAGCTCCAAAACAAGCGTCCATAGAGCTCCAAAACAAGCGTCCATAGAGCGCCAAAACAAGCGTCCATAGAGCGCCAAAACAAGCGTCCATAGAGCGCCAAAACAAGCGTCCATAGAGCTCCAAAACAAGCATCCAGAGAGTGCCAAAACAAGTTAGCTCATAGAGCTCCAAAACAAGCCCATAGAGCTCCAAACAAGCATCCATAGAGCGCCAA
>JABXJD010000672.1:32500-45000 GCA_013375575.1 Percina caprodes
CGCTCTCTTCAGCCGGCCGCCGCTGAAGCTGCTCTGGTGGAACGCAGCTCCAGGCTGCCGGTTGATGCGCGCTGCCGTCCGAACCTGCGAGTGTCGCCGTGGAAACGCTTCCCTGAAATAACCCTCTGGCTGAGGGCAGAAACGATTGCAGCTGCGGCTGATTTTGGGAGATAAAAGTCTTTTCTTCTTTCTTCTTTTCCTGCTGCAGACTTCCTTCTTCTGCACTTTTCTTTCTCCGCTGAGCCGCCGTCCTTCTCTCGGAGGACGGACACGCTGCTGGGAGGGGAAGACGCATGGAAACCTGCAAGCAAAAACACCAAAAACAGGACAAATGAACGAAATGTTGGCCGACACATGCTGAGACACATGTTGGGACACAAGCAGAGACACAAGCAGAGACACATGCTGAGACACATGCTGAGACACATGCAGAGACACATGTTGAGACACATGCTGAGACACATGCTGAGACACAAGCAGAGACACATGTTGAGACACATGCTGAGACACATGTTGAGACACATGCTGAGACACAGAGACACATGTTGAGACACAAGCAGAGACACAGAGACACATGTTGAGACACATGTTGAGACACAGAGACGCATGCTGAGACACATGTTGAGACACAAGCAGAGACACATGTTGAGACACAGAGACACATGCTAAGACACATGTTGAGACACATTGAGACACAAGCAGAGACACAGAGACACATGTTGAGACACATGCTGAGACACATGTTGAGACACATGCTGAGACACAGAGACACATGTTGAGACACAAGCAGAGACACAGAGACACATGTTGAGACACATGTTGAGACACAGAGACGCATGCTGAGACACATGTTGAGACACAAGCAGAGACACATGTTGAGACACAGAGACACATGCTAAGACACATGTTGAGACACATTGAGACACAAGCAGAGACACAGAGACACATGTTGAGACACATGCTGAGACACATGTTGAGACACATGTTGAGACACATGTTGAGACACAAGCAGAGACACATGTTGAGACACAGAGACACATGTTGAGACACATGCTGAGACACATGTTGAGACACATGTTGAGACACATGTTGAGACACAAGCAGAGACACAGAGACGCATGTTGAGACACAAGCAGAGACACATGTTGAGACACATGTTGAGACACAAGCAGAGACGCATGTTGAGACACATGCTGAGACACAGAGACACATGTTGAGACACAAGCAGAGACACATGTTGAGACGCAGAGACGCATGCTGAGACACAAGCAGAGACACATGCTGAGACACATGTTGAGACGCAGAGACACATGTTGAGACACAAGCAGAGACACATGTTGAGACGCAGAGACGCATGTTGAGACACATGCTGAGACACAGAGACACATGTTGAGACACAAGCAGAGACACATGTTGAGACACAGAGACACATGTTGAGACACAAGCAGAGACACATGTTGAGACACAAGCAGAGACACATGCTGAGACACATGTTGAGACACATGTTGAGACACATGTTGAGACACAAGCAGAGACACATGTTGAGACACAGAGACACATGTTGAGACACATGTTGAGACACATGTTGAGACACAAGCAGAGACACAGAGACGCATGTTGAGACACATGTTTAGACACAAGCAGAGACACATGTTGAGACACAGAGACACATGTTGAGACACATGTTGAGACACATGTTGAGACACAAGCAGAGACACAGAGACACATGTTGAGACACATGTTGAGACACAAGCAGAGACACAGAGACGCATGTTGAGACACATGTTTAGACACAAGCAGAGACACATGTTGAGACACATGTTTAGACACAAGCAGAGACACATGCTGAGACACATGTTGAGACGCAGAGACACATGTTGAGACACAATCAGAGACACATGCTGATATACGGAGACAAAGATGTGTGTAAAGTTCAAGTGAGGAACGAAAAAACTTGTTTTCTGTGTGTGTGTGTGTGTGTGTGTGTGTGTGTGTGTGTGTGTGTGTGTGTGTGTGTGTGTGTGTGCAGACTTGGCTTCCTCGAGAAAATGAGGGCAGCGGTATGTTCGGCTCAAAGCGAGCGAGGTCCACCGAGAGTTCAAGTGTGTGTGTGTGTGTGTGTGTGTGTCACACACACACACACACACACACACACACACACACATATAGAAAACGAGAAAGCAAGTGACTTCAAGCAAGCGAGATCAACCTAAAAAAAAAAGAAGTGCGTGTGTTAAAATGTCTGTGTGTGTGTGTGTGTGAGAGTGTGTGACACACACACACAGCACACACACACACACACACACACACACACACACAGAGTGCACAAAAAGAGTGAAAGTGGAAAAGAAAGCGAGTGACTTCAAGCGAGCGAGATCATCCTAAAAAAAGTGTGTGTGTGTGTGTGTGTTAGCGTGTGTGTGTGTGTGTGTGTTAGCGTGTGTGTGTGTGTGTGTGTAGCGTGTGTGTGTGTGTGTGTGTGTGTGTGTGTGTTAGCGTGTGTGTGTGTGTGTGTGTGTGTTAGCGTGCACGTCATCCTGCAGAATTCTCCGGAAATCCTCTTACCTCTCGGTGCCTCTGCTGCAGAGAGACGTCCTCCCCTCTCTCCCTCTCCCTCCTCCCTCCCTCCCCCTCTCCCCTCCCCTCCTCCCCTCCCTCCGTCTGCCAGCCCCGTCTCCCCCTCCGCCGCGGCTGCTGTCATCAATTCTTCTTCCTCTTCTTCTCTCCCTCCCTCTCTCTCCTTCAGCTCCAGCTCAGAGAAGCGCAGCATCGCACGCTGGAAGGAGAGAAGAAGAAGAACAGAAGAAAAGAGAGGAAGGAAGGAGAGAAGAAGAAGAAAAACCAAAGAAAAGAGAGGAAGGAAGGAGAGAAGAAGAATATTTTGTCAAATTATCAGCATAACTTTCACAGTCTAACTCTGCACATTACAACTTATTAATAATAATAATATTTAATAATAATAATATATAATAATAATATTTAATAATAATATTTAATAATAATATATAATAATAATAATAATAATTTTGTTGCGTTTTGTGTGTCTGTGTGTGTGTATATGTGTGTGTGTGTGTATGTGTGAGTCTGTGTGTGTGTGTGTGTGTGAGTCTGTGTGTGTGTGTGTGTCTCTGTGTGTGTGTGTGTCGTCTGTGTGTGTGTGTGTGTGTGTGTGTGTCTGTGTGTGTGTCTCTGTGTGTGTGTGTGTGTGTGTGTGTCTCTGTGTGTGTGTGTGTGTGTGTCTCTGTGTGTGTGTGTGTGTGTGTCTCTGTGTGTGTGTGTGTGTCTGTGTGTGTGTGTGTGTGTGTGTCTGTCTGTGTGTGTGTGTGTGTCTGTGTGTGTGTGTGTGAGTCTGTGTGTGTGTGTGTGTGTGTCTGTCTGTGTGTGTGTGTCTGTGTGTGTGTGTGTGTCTCTGTGTGTGTGTGTGTGTGTGTGTGTGTGTGTGTGTGTGTGTGTGTGTGTGTGTGTGTGTGTACCTGGAGGGCTTTCTGCTCCCTGCTGGAGACCAGCTCCGTGCTCGTGCTTTTGAAGCGGTCGCCTACGTATCCGGATGAGTTGGCGATGCGTCTGGTGAGGCCGCAGCGCCGGCCCCTACCGCAGCAAGACCCGTCCCCGTCCCCGTCCCCGTCCCCCTCCGGAAGGTCCACGCTGTCCCCATCGTCTCCGTCCACGTCTCCGCTGCCGAGCCCCGAGGACAGACCGTCACATTTCCGGTTTTCCGGACTCCGATCTTGCAGATTGAAGCCTCCATTTGTAGGATTTCCAGGTGAACCGTGCTGAAAACTGCCCCCAAATGTCAGACCTCGGCCCCTCTTATGTCCCACAGACCCGCCTCTAGGGGGCGTACTGCTGCAGTTTGGACAACAACTTCCACATGCAGGCGCCCGGAGACCGTCTCCAAAATCTGGACCCGTGGAAGTTGGATATGTGGGACTGGCGTTGCCGTGGGTCAGCCTGGATTCAGACGTTGGGGGCTTCAGGTTTCTGCAACATGGACCCACAAAATGTCTGCTGACTGGACGTGGACCTCCTCTTGGGTTGGAGTCGACACAAAATGGAGGCCGGGGAGTCAACGTGGGACTTTCTGAGAGACATTTGTCCCCAAAAGACGAACTCTTCGGGAACTCTTCCACGGTTGATTCGTCATTCGAACTTTCTTTGCAAAAAGGATCTGATTGGTGGCCATTTTTGGAGTTTTTGTCAAGGTTAAAAGGATCCGATTGGTGGCCATTTTTGGAGTTTTTCTCAGGGTTAACATCTGTGTTGTCGGATGTCTTTGACTTTGCTTCGTCTCCGTTACTCCACCCACTCGGGACACATGAGCCCACAAGATCTCTGTTGCATGGGGGACTTCTTGGGTTGATGCCAACACACACTGGGGACCTGGTCTTCGTAAGTCCTGAGACCCGAAGATTCAACTTGGGACTTTCTGATGGACATCTGTCCCCAAAGGATGAACTCTTTGCGAACTCTTTGGTTGCCATGGAGTTAGATTTGGCGTTGTCACGTGAACAACTGTCCAATGGGTTCTGGTCTGGGTCTCTGTTGACGTGAGGCTGGTTCGAGTCTTCAGCACCAGAGACTCCAGTTTTAGATTTTCTTGAAAATTGGTGTGGAGACGTCCGAGCACAGCGCATCGTCTGCTCCTCGGGGAGGTCTGGGATCGGACTCGGGGACTCCTCCTTCTCGGGGACGTCCTCCTTCTCAGGGACGTCCTCCTTCTCGGGGATGTCCTCCTGGACGTTGTTGCTACGACGATGAAAACAAGAGTTTTGATCAGGATGCTGTTAACGTTACATTTCTTTATTACAATCAACACTGAAATGATAAAAGGCTCCTTAAAGCTGCATTATACCTGATCTCCTGCAGGGGGCTCCTTAAAGCTGCATTATACCTGATCTCCTGCAGGGGGCCTCCTTAAAGCTGCATTATACCTGATCTCCTGCAGGGGGGCTCCTTAAAGCTGCATTATACCTGATCTCCTGCGGGGGCTCCTTAAAGCTGCATTATACCTGATCTCCTGCGGGGGGGGCTCCTTAAAGCTGCATTATACCTGATCTCCTGCGGGGGGCTCCTTAAAGCTGCATTATACCTGATCTTTCCTACCTACCCATGAACATTAACATGTGTTACTTACCTCCAGTTATTCCTGTTCTGGGGTTTTAAGTCTAGTCTCTGCGCGGCAGCCTGGTTGGCAGGACGGGGTTTCGTTGGATCTCTGTCTTGGATTTGGTTACAGCTACTGGCGCCAAGCCTGGAGGAATCTCTGAAGGTGGAGCTGTGCTTGCTGATGGACGAACCATCATCCGGCTCCTCCTGCACCAGGTCAATGCAGACATCTTCTCTGTTACAAGGGAGGCTTCTGCTTGAAGCTCTGAGGGTTTTGTTTGTGGACCTTTCGCTCTCTTTGTCCCTGTTTTGGGAGCTGTCAACATCCAGCCTACCCTGGTCCCTGTACGGCTCTAAGTTCCAGGTCTTATCTTGGGTCTCAATTTGCTCAAGACCAGCATGGGAGGAAACAGACGGAGGCGCAATTCCTTGGGAGTTCTGGTACGCCATGAAGTCCCCCTGGTTGGGATGGACTCCAATATATGGAAGTCCATGTTTTGGTGGGTAAAAGCTGCTGTTGCCGAGCAAGGCCGGGTGTGTATAGACAGGTCCTTTGCCGGGTATCGTCATGCGTTGCAAGGACATATTCTCAGCAACTGAGTACGGGATGTAGCGGTTGGTGTACCCTAAGCCAGGAGGGAGGTAGGAGTCGGCGTAGATATCACTGGAGGAGTTTCCATTCCCCCCCACACGAGACGGCTGTTTCTGCTGTGGATGAAGTTCTTGAAGCTCTGGTTTAGTAGTGCTCTGTTTCCCAGGACGAGTCTCTTCTGGTCTTTGGGCTTTCTCCAAATCCGAAGGAGGCGCTCGTTGCCATTCGACTTTGGCCTTTGGGGAAGGACACGATGCGGAGGGTCTTCCCTGGGAGCCAGGGATGCTTCTTACCTCAACGGTCTTGGAGCCAGGGGACTTTTGAGGCTGTGGATTGTGAGAAATATTCTCTAAGCTCTTGTTTTTCTTTATAATTTGGGAGCTTCTGCTGTGGTCCGAGCCGTCAGCGGCAGACGAAGGACCCGGGACAACCCAATTCGAGGGTACACTGCCGACCATTTCAGGACGATCTGGAGTCTTTTCTGGTGGAACAGGAAGGGGTAGACCCTGCTTGAGTTTTTGGTCCTTACTGGTTAGCAGCCCGTAACAAGATGGGGGTAAAAACTTGGACAACTTGGCCATGGAATCTAATTTGGATGGGAATCCATTTGCGAATACTTCCAACTCTTTGGCAGACAGATGCGAGGGTATGTCCCCGGGGGTTTTGGCAAGTTTTTGTGGTCCAATTCTGTCCAGTGATGTCTTGGCAGGTGATGAACACTTCTCTGCATTTGAGCGGTCGGAGGTGGCTTTTTCTTTGGTTTGGCCCGTGAAAAAGGGGTGCGACGCTGACACTGAGGTTGAGGACGAGGAAGTGCTTCTGTAAAGCGCCTTCTGGAGGTCTGTAGTGGTGTTTTTGAGCGGTTGGGGGGGGGGAACTAAGCTCGGAGGATGCGTAACTGGGGGTGAATCTAAAGCAGAAGTGCTAGCCGAACTGCTAACAGGAACACCACTACTTCCTTTGCTTGCTTGAGGCTGGGGCTCCTGGTGGATCTGGGGACTAAAGGCCGACTTTTCCTGGTGAACCTGAGGACCGAGGCCTTGCGATGTCTTCTCCTGGGAGTGGGGAAGAGGGGAAAGGACAGAAGGGGCAGGAGTTGCCGTAGGGATTCTGATTAAAGAGCCCATCGGGGAGGAAATATGCGCCTGGCCGTAATGGGGCAGGTAGTAAAGTCTGTCCTCCGCAGGGGCGCCGCTCCCCGTCGCACACAAGGATTGATACGCCAGCTGTTGGTGGAGGAAGGGGGACGGCTGGGAAAGGAAGGACGCCTTGTACGCCATGTCCAGAAAGGGGTACATTGTGGCATCAGCGTAAGGGCTGATCCACGGCAACCTCAGGAAGCTGCCGGCGCCGCTCAAGCCCAGTTCTGCCTGCTTATCGTTGGGTAGTACTCGGCGGTCCAGCCCTAAACCGTCAACTCCTGCAGCAGGGACCACCTGGGGCTTCTGGAACCCCGGGGGAGGGGTCTTATAAAGTCCGACATATCCGGATTTCTGTCCATCCAAGAGCGTTACGCCTGGCTTGTACCGGAGGTCGTAGCCCAGCGGGAGAGACGTGCCGGCCTCCTGGGGCTTTTCTGCCGAGAGGGGGATGCCGGGTAGAAGACCCTCCCACGGGCGGTAGCTCTCGCCCACCACGGCGGTGCGGTCCATGTTGAGGGCAGCTAGCGGGTTCATCCTGTGAGATGCACCGGCGTCTGCCTGCAGCAGGAAGACCAGAGGACGGTTAATCATCTTAACGGGTCCAATTCATCAGATAAAGGCTGTGATTTCATGGTCATAATGTTATTATATTATTAATATTATATATAGAGAGAGAGGGGGGGAGAGGGGGGAGAGAGGGGGAGAGGGGGAGAGGGGGAGGGAGAAAGAAGGAGAGAGGAGAGAGAGAGGGAGAGAGAGAGAGGAGGAGAGAGACAGAGAGGGGGGGGAGGGAGAGAGAGGGAGGGAGGGAGAAAGGAGAGAGGGAGAGAGAGAGGAAGAGAGAGACAGAGAGAGGAGAGGAAGAGAGAGAGAGGGGGAGAGAGACAAAGAGAGGGAGGGAGAGAGAGAGAGAGAGAGAGAGAGAGAGGAAGAGAGAGAGAGGAGAGGGAGAGAGAGAGAGAGAGGAAGAGAGAGAGAGGAGAGAGAGGAGAGAGAGAGGAAGAGAGAGAGAGGAGAGGAGAGGGAGAGAGAGAGAGGGGAGAGAGACAAAGAGAGGGAGGGAGAGAGAGAGAGAGAGAGAGAGAGAGAGAGGAGAGGGAGAGAGAGAGAGAGAGGAAGAGAGAGAGAGGAGAGGAGAGGGAGAGAGAGAGAGGGGGAGAGAGACAAAGAGAGGGAGAGAGAGAGAGAGAGAGGAAGAGAGAGAGAGGAGAGGGAGAGAGACGGGGAAGAAACAGCCTAATTGAATTTCCTGTCACACAGCGCTGTGAGCTCTCTGATTGGCTATCAGCCGCGGGAGTCGATCCAGGCAGCTGGGGGGGGGGGCTCGAGGCGGGGAAGGGGGGGGGGCGGGGAAGGGGGGGGGGGAGGACATCCTTCACTCGCTCCGTTTTTAGGGCAGTGAAAACAGACAGGATGAAGAAGAGAAGGAGGTCGGAGAGAGCAGACCAGCCGGCTCGGCCTGCAGCTTCTACCCACTAATCAGCTGGAGTCATCTGTTACCATGCCGACAGCCTAACGAACCGCACCACCACCGCGTCTCCAGGTGGAGAAGATGGAGGACGCTGATGGAGATTTTGCGGAGAAGAACACTGTGTTGACGTCTTTTTCACGATGTATTTTATGAGAAAACAGATCCAGCTGTTGTAGTTTTTAATGTTTTTGTCGCCTTGTTACGAGGTTTCAGGCACGTTTTGCTGTGTTTATGGCGCCATCTTTGTAGTTCTTCTCCAACACACACACACACACGCGCACACACACACACACAGATACACGCACACAAAAAGACACACACACACACACACACACACACACACACACACACACACGCACACACAGAGACACGCACGCACACACACACACACACACACACACAGAGACACGCACGCACGCACACACACACACACACACACCAAGCCTCCTAATATCGGTATGTGTGTGTCTCTCTGTGTGTGTCTATGTGTTTCTATGTGTGTGTGTGTGTGTGTCTCTCTCCCTGTGTGTGTGTGTGTGTGTGTGTGTGTGTGTCTCTCCCTGTGTGTGTGTGTGTGTGTGTGTGTGTGTGTGTGTGTGTGTGTGTGTGTGTGTGTGTGTGTGTGTGTGTCTGTGTGTGTGTGTGTGTGTGTTTTATCGCCCAGCCGGAGGACTGATAAGACACGTCGCCTCGTTCCCGGGGAAGTCATAATCCAGCCGAGGGAGAGAGGACGGATCAGCGCTGCTGCTCGACAAACACACAAATATTAGACACACACACACACACACACACACACACACACACACACACACACACACACACACACACACACGTGATTGATGGCTGTTAGGGGAGCTGGGATTTCAATAACGGCTCTTATCTCCAGACTATTGAAGGACAGCTGTGTGTGCGTGCTTGTGTGGCCATGCTCATCCATCACACACACACACACACACACACACACACAGACACACACACACACACACACACACACACACACACACACACACACACACACACACACACACACACACAGCCAAATCTACTCGCTGGGAGATCTCTAGGCGGATTTAAAGCCAAATTTCCTGGAGATCTGTGGAGGAATGTAACGACAACTTCATCGTATTTGTACTTTGAAGTATTTGTACTTTGAAGTATTTGTACTTTGAAGTATTTGTACTTTGAAGTATTTGTACTACTTCATTTCCCTGACAGCTTTGCTTTCTTTACGACATTAAAAGGGAAGATTTCCTAAAACGATGTCCGTCCACACGAGAGTTTTGGCTCTGGCAGCTAATCCGCGTCCATGGTAACACGTCACGTGCACGCTCACGTAACTGTGCACGTGCGTGCCAGTGTAAACAGGAAGCAGATTGTTGACTCCGCCCAGTTCGTTGTTGTTGCTTAGCTGCAGGAAAGGTGACCGAGAAAGAGCAGAAACGGAGAAAAATACGACGAAAAACGCCCACATGGGTCGTTTGATAAAGCTCTCGTTAGCATCGTTAGCATCTCGGAGGCTACCTCAGATGTTACAGAAGTCTCTCGTTAGCATCTCGTTAGCATCTCGTTAGCATCTCGTTAGCATCTCGTTAGCATCGGACGTGTCCATCGTCAGCGTCCATCTGTTTCTTTGGGAGCGCTGCAGGAGGCGGCGTCGAGTCGCCGGCTCCTCATTTGCATAAATTAGAATCCCGACGACTTTATGCAAATGAGGAGCACCGAGCTCGGCCCACACACACACACACACACACACACACACACACACACACACACACACACACACACACACACACACACACACACACACACACACACACACACAATAATCAAAACCGTCCTTTAAAAAAAGAAAATTGACACTTTTCTCAAACTTTGTCGCTTTTTTCCTTTTTGGTGTTTTTGTCGCATTTTTTAACACAAAATTTTACGTTTTTGTCGCATTTGTTCATCATTTCTTTATTTTTGGTTCCTTTTTAAACATTTGCCAGATTTTTGGGCCCATTTCTTAGAGATTTGAAGAGTTTTCTGCAGGTCAAGATTTGGAGAAATACTCAAAAAAATACTTTAAAGACACTTGTAGTAAATGCTGTGAGTATTATAGGAGAAGTAGAAGTTTCAATACCACAAAAACTACAATACCAGTAATAAAAAGTTTTAATGTATGTCAGAAATTACCTTTAAGGGAAGATTTTTATATAAAAACCTCAGATAATAAACAGAAAACTGTCAACAATGTAAGTTGTGTACGGAGGGAAAACAATATAAATAAAAACAAAACAATAAAATAAAAATGAGATAATAATAAATATATGTGACTCACCTTTTGCTCTTCTGTTGGTGAGTAAAGTTCAGTAATAATTCAGTTTCATGATTTTTAATGTCAAATCCATCCGGTGAAAACAAGAGGAATCCAAAAAAATTAAGTCTTCTGCTGTACTTCTAAAGTAAATACATCCATCTTCATTGATCTGCTGCGTGGACGCGCACGTGCACGTGCACACTCACTCACACTCTCACACACACACACACACACACACACACACACACACACACACACACACACACACAGAAGTCTGGATTACCACCCGAAAAAGCACACACTCCAAAATAAATTAAAACAAGGTGTTTATGAATGAAGTCTGGCGTGCGAGCCACGCTGCGCCTTGCAGACACAGGTCAGAAACAAGGTGTCCGGAGCGGAGCCAAACTCCGTTGGAAAACACACAAATTTAAGAAAAACACCCAAAAATAGAAGCACTGAGTGGTAACACACACCTGGACACGCACGCACATTCACGCGCATACACGCACGCTTCGTCCGGGTACCGGGTTGAACTCTCAGTGTGCGCGTGCGCGAGCGCGCGTGTGTTTTCCTCCGTGATGTCCCGGCAGCAGGATCAGATCCAGAGAAATGAAAAACACAAAAATGAGAAAATGTAAAATTTTAAATATTCCTCCACGAGCGGGTATACCCGTCAGGGTGTCGCGCGCGCAGCACGCGTGCTATTCCACATTTCTTTTCTTTCTTTCCGGTCCCGTCGTCCGTCTGTCTGCTGGGTTTTATCCCGCTCTTCCTCCTCCTCTTCGTCTCTCTCTCACGCGGACACAGCCTCGCTCTCCTTCTCCTCTTTCTCTACGTCTCTCTCCCAGCGTCAACGCGCCCGCGCTGCAGCCGTCGCACTTCCGGTACGCGCTTTCAGAATAAAACCACAACAAGGATTTTGTTTTTAATTTTAATGTTTTATGGATTTTAGTCTGTTTTAACCTCCTGATGTCCTCGCAATTTTAAAAGTTTCTATTGAGTTTTTGACGCATTTTGTCACGTTTATTTGGCCCTTTTTAAATTATTTTTGGGAGTTTCTGTCGCATTTTTTTTAAACTTTTGTTTGTTTTGTTGCATTTTTTAAATAAAATTTGTTTTTGTCGCATTTTTTTAATTTTTTTGGGAGTTTCTGGCACATTTTTTACTTTTTGTTTTTTTTTGTAACACACAGGGACACACACTATGCTTGTTACACACACAGGGACACACACTATGCTTGTTACACACACAGGGACACACACTATGCTCGTTACACACACACACACAGGGACACACACTATGCTCGTTACACACACAGGGACACACACTACGCTTGTTACACACACAGGGACACACACTACGCTTGTTACACACACAGGGACACACACTATGCTTCTTACACACACAGGGACACACACTATGCTGTTACACACACAGGGACACACACTATGCTGTTACACACACAGGGACACACACTATGCTTGTTACACACACAGGGACACACACTATGCTGTTACACACACAGGGACACACACTATGCTTCTTACACACACAGGGACACACACTATGCTTGTTACACACAGGGACACACTCTATGCTGTTACACACACACAGGGACACACACTATGCTTGTTGCACACACAGGGACACACACTATGCTCGTTACACACACAGGGACACACACTATGCTTGTTACACACACAGGGACACACACTATGCTTGTTACACACACACACAGGGACACACACTACGCTTGTTACACACACAGGGACACACACTATGCTTGTTACACACACAGGGACACACACTATGCTTGTTACACACACACACAGGGACACACACTATGCTTGTTACACACACAGGGACACACACTATGCTTGTTACACA
>JABXJD010000672.1:50000-65000 GCA_013375575.1 Percina caprodes
AGTAGTGATTATTTACATGGAGTCTGGTGGAGATATGCTGCTCTATACACTCTAAAAGTAGTGATTATTTACATGGAGTCTGGTGGGTTGAGAGCTGTTTCTGGTTCAACAAAAAAGGGACAAAAGATAAAGAAACATTGGTGAGAAAGTGTCGCTACTTACCTGAAACGAGTTGAAAAGTGTCTTTTAAAGTGATGCTGCCATTGTCCTTTATGGCACAGAAGAAGTACAGCCGGCAATCCTCTGCTGTGATGTTTTTAATCACAAATATGTTTTCCAGTGCAATATATTTAGTTGAATTAATATAATACTTAGTTGAACAGGGATCCGTTGAGAAGGTCCGGGCGATTAACTCTTTGAGCTGGCTGTGTATGTGTATCCCTGTGTACCAGTATGTGTCTTTAGTTTCCTCCGAGCAGGTAAAGGCGGCGTTTTGACCCAGCGTTGCCTCGACTACCGTCACGTTCTCGGCCTCAGCTAACACCAGAAACAGCGAGATGATGGTCCAACGCAGATCCATGATCGGACACCAAAAACCAGAAAGAGAGACTCGATGCAGCTCCCCTTTGATCTGAAAGCACTTCGTCTTCCACGGAGAGAGAAAAGATCACTTCCTATTTCACGAGGTCATTATGTTGCACGTAAGAAGTGATGATCTTAACCGCAAATACCAAGGAAGTTTCAACAGACGCTCAACAACAGGATGTAAGACGGTTCACCGACAGACTGCCCTCTGCAGCAGGAGGCTGTGGCTTTGCTTGGCGACTATTACTGATTTCATGTGATGTTTTAAGGGATTAAGACAGAGGTTAAAGCACCATTACTCAGCATTCTTACAGTTAACGTTATGGGATGGATCCCTACAAAATCACCATCACTAACCACACCAGACTCCATGTAAATAATCACTACTTTTAGTGTGTATAGAGCAGCATATCTCCACCAGACTCCATGTAAATAATCACTACTTTTAGCGTGTATAGAGCAGCATATCTCCACCAGACTCCATGTAAATAATCACTACTTTTAGTGTGTATAGAGCAGCATATCTCCACCAGACTCCATGTAAATAATCACTACTTTTAGCGTGTATAGAGCAGCATATCTCCACCAGACTCCATGTAAATAATCACTACTTTTAGTGTGTATAGAGCAGCATATCTCCACCAGACTCCATGTAAATAATCACTACTTTTAGTGTGTATAGAGCAGCATATCTCCACCAGACTCCATGTAAATAATCACTACTTTTAGTGTGTATAGAGCAGCATATCTCCACCAGACTCCATGTAAATAATCACTACTTTTAGTGTGTATAGAGCAGCATATCTCCACCAGACTCCATGTAAATAATAACAAATAAAAATAAAGATCCATCCCATAATGTTGTCAGACACTTAATAAGTCTGTGTAGTTTCGAGTTGACATTTTTTGCGAAAACCAGACACGAGTGTTAAAGCCACATGACACAACGGTGACAATGATTCAGCTGTGTGTATATGTGTGTGTGTGTTTGTGTGTGTGTGTGTGAGTGTGAGTGTGTGTGTGTATGTGTGTGTACACAGGGGTGTGCAAGTTTCAATTCAATTCAATTTTATTTATAGTATCAATACATAACGAGTTATCTCGAGACACTGTGGGGGTACCGTGCAGGTCTCAGGGGTGTGGGGGTACCGTGCAGGTCTCAGGGGTGTGGGGGTACCGTGTAGGTCTCAGGGGTGTGGGGGTACCGTGTAGGTCTCAGGGGTGTGGGGGTAGCGTGTAGGTCTCAGGGGTGTGGGGTAGCGTGTAGGTCTCAGGGGTGTGGGGCACCGTGTAGGTCTCAGGGGTGTGGGGGTAGCGTGTAGGTCTCAGGGGTGTGGGGGTAGCGTGTAGGTCTCAGGGGTGTGGGGGTAGCGTGTAGGTCTCAGGGGTGTGGGGGTAGCGTGTAGGTCTCAGGGGTGTGGGGGTAGCGTGTAGGTCTCAGGGGTGTGGGGGGACTGAGGCATTTGAACTCTGTAGTAAATACAGTTTGAAAAGACAGCCGAGGGCTTGGATCTGATCTCGATCTGGATCTCGTCGTACTGAAACACACAGCAGACACAGTATTAGGTATATTACGGTATATATAGTGTGGAAGCAGCAGTATTAGGTATATTACGGTATATATAGTGTGGAAGCAGCATTATTACGGTATACAGGTAAAAGCCAGTAAATTAGAATATTTTGAAAAACTTGATTTATTTCAGTAATTGCATTCAAAAGGTGTAACTTGTACATTATATTTATTCATTGCACACAGACTGATGCATTCAAATGTTTATTTCATTTAATTTTGATGATTTGAAGTGGCAACAAATGAAAATCCAAAATTCCGTGTGTCACAAAATTAGAATATTGTGTAAGGGTTAAATTTTGAAGACACCTGGTGCCACAAAGTAATCAGCTGATTAACTCAAAACACCTGCAAAGGGCTTTAAATGGTCTCTCAGTCCAGTTCTGAAGCCTACACAAACATGGGGAAGACTTCAGATTTGACAGCTGTCCAAAAGGCGACCATCGACACATTGCACAAGGAGGGAAAGACACAAAAGGTTATTGCTGAAGAGGCTGGCTGTTCTCAGAGCTCTGTGTCCAAACACATTAATAGAGAGGCAAAGGGAAGGAAAACTGTGGTCAGAAAAAGTGTACAAGCGATAGGGATCACCGCGCCCTAGTCAAGATTGTGAAAAAAAGGGTGTGGACAGCTGCTGGAGTCAGTGCTTCAAGATCCACCACCAAGAGACGCTTGAAAGACATGGGTTTCAACTGCCGCATACCTCGTGTCAAGCCACTGTTGACCAAGAAACAGCGCGAAAAGCGTCTCACCTGGGCTAAGGAAAAAAAGAGCTGGACTGCTGCTGAGTGGTCCAAAGTCATGTTTTCTGACGAAAGCAAATTTTGCATTTCCTTTGGAAATACAATTTGGTATATTACGGTATATGTAGCGTGGAAGCAGCAGTATTAGGTATTGATAGAGAATCCATTTTTATTAAGTCTTTTATTCTTCTATTTCCTTCTTCAGTAATGTTATAATGTTATGTCCTTTTATTAATATCTTATAATCTTAAATCTCAAATATATCTTATAATAATAAATCTCTATGCACTATATATGCACATTTAGCAAACTGCTTTTCTAAAGATTTCTTAATACAGAAACAGCAAACGTCTACAGCAAATCACGGGCTGTAGATAACATTAAAGACCGAGGTCATACGCTTGCACTTTGCTCTGTTTTCTTCATGTTTTCCTTTTGGATAGCCATTACAAAGCATTCTTTCTGTATCAACAACTGTGAATCAATGTGTGTTTTCAATAAATAAACGGCTCTATGCGGAGACACACTGAAGTTACCCGAGTTCAATGCTGGAGATAGGTTGTCCTCTCATATTCTTCCCTCTTGCAATTGTCTTAAACTGCTAACTACCGTCTGAGTCTCGTTTTCTTGCTTGACCGTCTTTGATTTAATAAAGTAAAGTGTTCTGAACCTGACATTTTCTGGTGCCGAAACCCGGGAATCAACAGCTGAGGAGTCCAGGACCGCGCTCGATCAAGGCCTGAGAATCTGTTAACAGCCGTCCTCCCCTTCGCGGGACGGGGCCCTAGGTTGGTCCGGTGCTGCCCTGCGCCCCTCGGTGACGATTCCCACGGTCAAGGAGCGAACAGACACGGGTGAGTGACGCAGTTATTTTGAGTTTCTGAGTGGGCACAGGGTCTACTGCAGAAAAAGTGCACAGGGGCCTGGGGCCAGTTATTGCAAGCTAAAGTGAAAGTATCATTAATGAGTATTCTTACTGTCTGGGACAATAATTGAGTAATATTTCTGTTTGCCTGGGGCCAGATAAAAAGCTCAAAGTATGACTATGATTTGATGTTTATTTTCCGTCTGGGACACAGCTAAGCAAATAACGGGGAAATATCAGTTGATATTTTCCATCTGTCTGGGACAGAACCGAGCGACACAATTATCTTCAAGCGAGGAGACGGTGTCTTGGAGCCGTTCTGAATCTTTTCAGAAGTCTGGCAGTTTCTGGCTTTTTTACTAAAGCGTGTATGTGTTTTGGAGCCGTTCTGAATATTTTCAGAAGTCTGGCAGTTTCTGGCTTTTTTACTAAAGCGTGTATGTGTTTTGGAGCCGTTCTGAATCTTTTCAGAAGTCCGGCAGTTTCTGGCTTTCACTAAGGAGTGTTTGCATGCTATCATGATAATATTGCTGTGTTGGTTTGTGGTTACTGAGTTTACTGTTGTGTGTTTTTGCTGTTTGCTGTTTTGCTGAGTCTTTGTTATTGTGTGTATTTTGTGTTGTTGGATAGCGGGTTAGTGTATGGTTTGTGGCCATTTGTTGTTTGTCTGAAACAATAAAACTGTTGCTGCACAGCAGGTTATTGTATGGTTTGTGGTTATTTGTTATTTGCCCGAAACAATAATACTGTTGCTGCAAAGCAGGTTATTGTATAGGTTGTGGTTGTTTGACTATTTGTCCGAAAAACTATAAAATTGTGGCTGCAAAGCGGAGTATGGTATTTGTTAGTAGGTCAAACAATAACGGTGTTGCAGTGTGGGTTATTGAGGGATTTGATAAGACACGGAACACAGGTGGTGGCAGCGCAGTTTTTCTGTTAGTTTGTCTGTTGGTTTTCTGTTTGTTCTATTTTGTTTTTTGTGGACGTTGTGCGTTGTGAAAAAGAATCATGGGACAGAATCAGAGTGTTGTCATTCCTGACGATGTGTCATTCATGGAAAAAACCTTCCCGGGAAGTGTAGGATTTGTGAGAGAATGGGAGAATAAGTATGATTTTGATGGACAGCTTAAGCTGAATTCTGTGAATAGTTTACTAGCACGGTTATATGTTGAGGAGAGGGTAGCAGTTAGGGAAAAGAAAAAAAGGCACATCCAACGACAGTTGTGTGCAGCAGGAATGTGGAAAGAGCAGGCAGGCAAAAGAGAAAAAAAACCCCGCAACAGCCCCTCCCCCCTGTACATCAGCCTGTAGTGGCGCCCCCACCCATGCCAAATGTGGGCCAGTGGCGTACCAACAAAGACAATGTGGACACAGACGAAGAGGAGGAGGAGGGAGATAGTGAAGAGGAGGAAACAGTCGGAGGAGCTGAGGGTGGGCAGCCAAAGCCTGACACACCGCCAAAGCCCGATACACCCCTGCAGGCCAGAACAAGGGCGGGGGGAAAGAAGAAGATACAGACATCAAAGTCCACTGCCGAACAGGAGAAGGGACCCCCTGTGCAGACTGTGGCCCAAGCTATGGTTAACATGGCGAACTACCAAGGGCCAAACAGAAGAGGCCAAGAAAAAGGGCAAAAGCCGAAACATAACCGCTGCTACAACTGCGATAAACCAGGCCATTTCGCACGAGAATGCCCAGATCCACCAAAGGAGAGAAGAGGGAAGCGCCGCTTCTCTCGCCCCCCACCCCATAACCCAGAGCACCGAGATAGAGATAGGGATGATTATGAGGATTGACGCCAGGCCAGAGAATCAAGCCAATCGGAAGACGACGTCTCGGACCAATCAGACCCCGTAGAAATACTAGACTTGACCCAATTATTCTCCCTCTCCCTCAAAGAAGACGAAAAACCTTACTACACCCTCACCATTGGAGGAGAAAGAGTGAAGTTTTTATGTGACTCAGGGGCAGACAGGACAGTGCTAAGAGATAAAAACCCTGCAGTAAGACCAGGCCAAAAATGGATAGCCGTAGTATCAGCTAATGGGAAGATGCAGATGTTAAAAATTTCAAAACCAACCTCTGTATTAGACGAAGACGGCGAGACCCATACAGCAGAATTGGTTATCAGTCCAGATTGCCCAGTAAACCTATTAGGCGGGACCTAATGAAACAGATCAAGATAGCATTAGTCCCCACTGAAAAAGGAATGAGACCAGAAAAATGTCTTCAGCTTATGTCCATGAAGGACGAGGAACGCCAAAGCGATTCTTCGCCCTGGACCTTGCCACCGCGGGCCCTAGGTCCGTCGTTGGTCATCTGTTGAAGCTCATACCAGAGAAAACTGGCATCATTCCTCAAAAGGAGTGGCCATTACATGTAACCATGAAATACGAGAGGCCTGAAAGGCCACGCCCTGAGTATGTAGACCCTTTCTTTGACAACCCCTTTGAGAATAAAGTCAATAGTGTGGTCAGCTATGAAGACAAGTTCCAGAAGCTAGGCCCACAGACAGTCACAATAGACCTTGTCTACACTACCCAGAACGGAGATACAGCAGCTACAGTGACACTGCCAGACCCAATCAAAGCCCTCTACAAAGGATATGGAAAGCCTCACGTCTCACTGGCCAGGTCATCAGGTACCAGAGGATGGTACCAGCTTGGATGCTTAGTGACAAGACTGTCAGGACTCAGAGAAGAAATATGGAGTCCTGGTCCCTATGGAGACGAATGCACCCTAGAGGGCATAGGGAAAGTGACAAGAGTAGGGGCTCACTGGGTGACGGTTGCTAAACCAACCATTCATCTCGACGCATGACTTAGACGAGACATTTTCACTGCTGAAGCAGACCCACTTTCGGAAGTCCCCAAACATTCTGGTCTACAGGCAAAACGGATGTAGGCTTGCTTAAAACTGCTAAACCAGTAGAAGTGTACCCCAAAACATCATACAGGCCAAGAGTAAGACAATATCCCCTAAAGCCTGACGCAATTAAGGGAATTGCTCCAGTTGTGCAGAACATGAAGGCAGCTGGCATTCTAGTTGAGGACCCCACTTGTGAATGTAACACGCCCATTTTTCCAGTGAAAAAGAAGGCAGAAGGGTCATGGCGATTAGTACATGACCTTAGGCAGATAAATGCAGCAGTCCAGACTAGAGCCCCATGTGTGCCAGACCCACACACCTTGCTGAACAGTTTGAAAGCTGAACACAAATGGTTCACTGTAGTGGATCTGAGCAACGCCTTCTTCTCCATACCACTACACAAGAACTCACGGCACTGGTTCGGTTTCACCTTCAAGGGAAAAAGGTATACCTACACCAGATTGCCACAAGGGTTCACTGACAGTCCCACCATCTTCTCTCAGGAGATAATGTCATGCATGGAAGGAGCCAAGTACAGTAAGGACACGCAGGTCCTGATCTATGTGGATGACATCCTAATAGCTTCCAAAACAAAAGAAGCCAACAGAATGGATGCCATAAGCATATTCCAACACTTGGCCGCCAGTGGGAACAAAGCCTCAAGAAACAAACTCCAGCTCTGTCAAGAGGAAGTGATATTCCTAGGCCACAAAATCTCCCAAACAGGAAAAGCCCTCACGACGGACAGGAAACTAGCGGTGTTACAAAGCCCAAAGCCCCGCACAAAGAGACAAATGATGGCATTTCTTGGACTCTGTAACTACTGCCGTAGTTGGATACCCCAGTATGCCCAAACGACGCAACCTCTTCTGGACATGATGTACCAGCTAAACCTAGCCCTAAAGGATGACCTCACATGGACTCCGGAAGGAGATGACGCATTCAATGCTCTCAAAGACCAAATCGCCAACTCAGGAGTGTTATGTCTCCCAGACTACACCAAGCCCTTCGTCCAATCAGTGGACTGCAAGACTAAATTCATGACCTCAGTGCTATCACAGAAGCACGGCTCAAGCTCCAGCCAGTGGCGTTCTATTCTAAAAGGCTGGACCCAGTGGCATGTGCCCTACCCCTTGTGTGCGTGCAGTGTGTGCAGCGGCCCTCGCAGTTCAAAGCTCAGCGGAAGTAGTGTTGTTCCATCCAACCACGTTGCTTGTCCCACATGCAGTGGACATGCTGATAACCGAAACCCGAATGAGTTTTCTGTCTCCAGCGAGACACTTGTCAATCATGACTACGTTGCTCTCCCAACCGCATTTAGAGATAAAGAGATGTAACACACTGAACCCTGCCACACTGGTCCCCACAGAGGATGACGGAGACCCCCATTCATGCGTAGACCGCACAAATGACAACTGCAAACCACGAAAAGACTTGAAAGATGATCCAATTCCAGACAGCATTCACGTGTTTGTTGATGGTTCTGCCTCAAGGTCATCAACAGGCGGAAACCAAGTCGGATATGCAGTGGTGACGCAAGAGAAAACGCTGCTCAGTGGGCCGTTGCCTTCAAAGTACTCCGCCCAAGCAGCAGAGATAATTGCCCTCACAGAAGCCTGTAAATGGGCAGAAGACAAATCCGTAACTATCTACACAGATAGCCAGTACGCTTTCTCCACAGTGCATTGTTTTGCAGCTCAGTGGAGTAGACGCGGAATGATGACGTCTACAGGAAAGACAGTAGAGCATGCAGACTTGCTAGTGAAGCTACTTCAAGCTATCCAGTTACCTCACAGACTAGCCATTTGCAAATGTGCAGCACATACTAAGCGGAAGGATCCAGTCAGCTTAGGAAATGCAAAGGCAGATGAGGAAGCTAAGAGAGCAGCTATGGGTTCGCTACACTTAGCGGTTCAAGAGGAACCTCCGAATCCAGTCCCTACAGAGGTACTGAAAAACATGCAGGACAACTCCACCCAGACTGAGAAAGATATATGGCTGTCAGATGGTGTCACTTGTGTTGATGGCCTATATCAGAGAGATGGCAAGCCCTGCTTGCCAAAGAATTTGTATCATATGGTAGCTAAGATGAGCCATGGGGAGACCCATGTCTCAACAGCGGGTATGATGTCAATGGTACAGAAGGTGTTTCACACCTTCAAGGGATTCAACTCTTACTTGAAGAATTTTTGTAGGGGTTGTATTGTCTGCTGCAGACATAATCCACAGGGAAATGTGAGACCAAAGAGAGGGAAATGCCCACAAGGGTCACATCCGTTCGAAATCCTACACATGGATTTCATAGAGCTAAACCGAAGTGGTACTTACAGGTACTGTTTAGTCTTGGTTGATTCCTTCTCTAAATGGGTAATAATAGCACCCTCACGAAAAGCAGATGCCATTACTGTAGCCAAAACACTCGCTAAGACAGTAATCCCACAGTATGGCATCCCAAGAATCATTTGGAGTGATAATGGTCCACATTTTGTAAATGAGACAGTGACATTGCTAGGAAAGCACCTAGGCATAGCACTAAGACACCATTGCTCCTACCACCCCCAAAGCGCAGGGTTGGTTGAACGAACAAACGGAACAGTAAAAATAGACTAAAGAAAACTATGGAACAGACAGGAAAGCCATGGCCAGAGTGTCTTCCCTGGTAGAGTTGTACATGAGAATAACACCAAACTCGACAGGGCTGACGCCTTTGAAATGGTTCATGGCAGGCCATTTGTGTTACCGTTGTGGGAGGGGTCCCTGGGCAGAGAAAAGTGATGACCCAGGGGCCCTCCTGGCCGAGTGGATGTGCAAGGTGTTTAGAGATAGGAGCGTTCAAAGTGCATGTAATCTGCCTATCTCTCCCTCTCTGTCTCCCCAGGTGCGGAGACTCCAACCAGGTGACCAGGTGCTGACAAAAGTGATAAAGAGAAAGTGCTGGTCATCACCAAAGTGGGAGGGGCCATACACTGTGCTCATCACCACGCCCACAGCAGTAAAGATTGCAGAACGATCCACGTGGATACACCAAAGTCACTGCAAAAAGGTTATTCCATTCCCACACCCTGACTAGGCTGGAGATCGGACGGTACCAAAACCTTTGTCTGCTGAAGAAACCAACTGTGACTATAGACTCTATACTCCAGCTATGGGTACCAATAAGGGATGGGCCTTTTCCGTCCTGCTGGCCCTCTGCCTGTCGCCGACAGCGGCCCAGTGGCCACAACACATGGACGGAAACCATCACTCTGTGCCTCACAATGTGCTCAATGACGAGGCTGTGTGGGACTACAGAGTGGTTTACGATGGGATGGGTGGGTCGTTGCGCGCCAGTAGAACCCGCAGATCACTCGTACATGGTGACGCACCACCGCACACGCGCAAAACGCAGTATTACCACACGGCATGATAGCATATGGGGAACGGACGTCCCCAACGATCACAAGCTGTGGACCGATGGCCAAAAGGTCATACATGCGCTTTTCCCGTGGGTAGGGGTGGGCAAGATTGAGCTAAGAATGGAAACAATTAGTTACCGGGTGGGGCTGTTCATGGATTCTACCGTACAGGCCCTGTCAAAAATACGCCAAGAGCTCACCGCCTTACGTTTAGTTGCCCTACAAAATAGGCTAGTTTTGGACCAATTGACAGCGTCGCAGGGCGGTGTATGCACACTGATTGGTGCTACTTGTTGCACTTTTATCCCAGATAATGACAAAGATGCAGGAATTATTCAGCAAGCCATCCTCAATTTGACTGCCCTTAGAGACGCTGCTGAGGCAGATAATGTGGAGAAAGGAGATTTCCTCTCCTGGTTGACTTCGGGACCATGGTATGGGTTATTGCTTAAAATCATTACTCCCCTCATGACAGTGCTGGTAATAATCTTCATAGTGCTAGGATGTGTAATGCCTTGTGTTCGTATTCTGATACAACGTACTATGTCTCATGCATTGACCAACTATGCACATGTTCAATACCAACAACTGTCCGCCACTACTGACCAAGATAAATGTGGCCCCATGCAAATTAATGATGTGTTGAAACACCTGTAACAAACGCCAATTAACCTTATCTTGGCCAAAGAGCGATCGCTCCTATTGGAGGGTCGAGAAGGAATTTCCCTGTCAACAGACAGGTTTTCGCCTTCTCCTGATAAGAGTACAACCTTCCTGTGAGTACATGTGATGATGTAATTATTAAAAACCATATTCTGGAGAGATAATTACTGATGTTTGATAAATGTACAACAGGAGGGAAATGATAGAGAATCCATTTTTATTAAGTCTTTTATTCTTCTATTTCCTTCTTCAGTAATGTTATAATGTTATGTCCTTTTATTAATATCTTATAATCTTAAATCTCAAATATATCTTATAATAATAAATCTCTATGCACTATATATGCACATTTAGCAAACTGCTTTTCTAAAGATTTCTTAATACAGAAACAGCAAACGTCTACAGCAAATCACGGGCTGTAGATAACATTAAAGACCGAGGTCATACGCTTGCACTTTGCTCTGTTTTCTTCATGTTTTCCTTTTGGATAGCCATTACAAAGCATTCTTTCTGTATCAACAACTGTGAATCAATGTGTGTTTTCAATAAATAAACGGCTCTATGCGGAGACACACTGAAGTTACCCGAGTTCAATGCTGGAGATAGGTTGTCCTCTCATATTCTTCCCTCTTGCAATTGTCTTAAACTGCTAACTACCGTCTGAGTCTCGTTTTCTTGCTTGACCGTCTTTGATTTAATAAAGTAAAGTGTTCTGAACCTGACAGGTATATTACGGTATATGTAGCATGGAAGCAGCAGTATTAGGTACATTACGGTATATATAGTGAGGAAGCAGCAGTATTAGGTATATTACGGTATATATAGTGTGGAAGCAGCAGTATTAGGTATATTACGGTATATATAGTGTGGAAGCAGCAGTATTAGGTATATTACGGTGTATATAGTGAGGAAGCAGCAGTATTAGGTATATTACGGTATATGTAGCGTGGAATCAGCAGTATTAGGTATATTACGGTATATATATATAGTTGTTTACCTGCGGCAGCTCAGTCTCCTCACAGCTCCCCTTCTTCCTCTTCAAACACAGAAAAGTAAAAACCGAACCTGCCAACAGAGCATCAGGTGGGTCAGATCCTCTTTGAAATGTAAAAACACTTTTGTTGCCGATGTTTTTAACTTTTTCTCACGTTTTTGTCCCTTTTTTCAACACTTTGACGTTTTTTTCAATGTTTCAACGGCTGTTAAAAAGTGACTGTGGCCAAAACAGTTTCCTCGAGGCCCTGAACACAACGCTCTGAGCTGACATGCAGGAACTGAGACCACAACATCCGCTGGCAGACACTGATAATAGACTCACCTGTTACCACGGTGATGAAGAGGATGTTGAGGGCCAGCGAGCTGTAGACGACGTCACTCCTGCACAGGGGCCAGCTGTTGCTGGACGGAGTCACCGGATCATCTGGAGGAAGAAGAAGAAGAACAGGAGAAAAATAAAAACCAGACTCGCAACCGGTGCTTGAGCATGGGAAGAGTGTGCCAAACCCACCAGACTCCACGTAAATAAACAGTAATTTAAGCATTTACATGGAGCCTGGTGGAGATATGCTGCTCTATACACGCTAAAAGTAGTGATTATTTACATGGAGTCTGGTGGAGATATGCTGCTCTATACACACTAAAAGTAGTGATTATTTACATGGAGTCTGGTGGAGATATGCTGCTCTATACACACTAAAAGTAGTGATTATTTACATGGAGTCTGGTGGAGATATGCTGCTCTATACACGCTAAAAGTAGTGATTATATATATGGAGTCTGGTGGAGATATGCTGCTCTATACACACTAAAAGTAGTGATTATTTACATGGAGTCTGGTGGAGATATGCTGCTCTATACACACTAAAAGTAGTGATTATTTACATGGAGTCTGGTGGAGATATGCTGCTCTATACACACTAAAAGTAGTGATTATTTACATGGAGTCTGGTGGAGATATGCTGCTCTATACACACTAAAAGTAGTGATTATTTACATGGAGTCTGGTGGAGATATGCTGCTCTATACACACTAAAAGTAGTGATTATTAACATGGAGTCTGGTGGAGATATGCTGCTCTATACATGCTAAAAGTAGTGATTATTTACATGGAGTCTGGTGGGTTGAGAGCTGTTTCTGGTTCAACAAAAAAGGGACAAAAGATATAGAAACATTGGTGAGAAAGTGTCGCTACTTACCTGAAACGAGTTGAAAAGTGTCTTTTAAAGTGATGCTGCCATTTTCCTTTATGGCACAGAAGAAGTACAGCCGGCAATCCTCTGCTGTGATGTTTTTAATCACAAATATGTTTTGCAGTGCAATATATTTAGTTGAATCAATATAATAATGAGTTGCACCGGGATACTTTGAGAAGGTCCGGACGATTAACTCTTTGAGCTGGCTGTGTATGTGTATCCCTGTGTACCAGTATGTGTCTTTAGTTTCCCCCGAGCAGGTAAAGGCGGCGTTTTGACCCAGCGTTGCCTCGACTACCGTCACGTTCTCGGCCTCAGCTAACACCAGAAACAGCGAGATGATGGTCCAACGCAGATCCATGATCGGACACCAAAAACCAGAAAGAGAGACTCGATGCAGCTCCCCTTTGATCTGAAAGCACTTCGTCTTCACCGGAGAGAGAAAAGATCACTTCCTATTTCACGAGGTCATTATGTTGCACGTAAGAAGTGATGATCTTAACCGCAAATACCAAGGAAGTTTCAACAGACGCTCAACAACAGGATGTAAGACGGTTCACCGACAGACTGCCCTCTGCAGCAGGAGGCTGTGGCTTTGCTTGGCGACTATTACTGATTTCATGTGATGTTTTAAGGGATTAAGACAGAGGTTAAAGCACCATTACTCAGCATTCTTACAGTTAACTTCATGGGATGCATCCCTACAAAATCACCATCACTAACCACACCAGACTCCATGTAAATAATCACTACTTTTATTATTGTAGAACTCACTTTATTCAAGGTGGACAGAAACTAAATAAAACTACCAAAAGCCGTCTTGGTTCATCTTTCCACTGTTCCACCAATCACCACTCTGGTCTGGTTGGAATAAACTCTTAATTCACCCATTTACATGTAGAGATATGCTGCTCTATACACGCTAAAAGTAGTGATTATTTACATGGAGTCTGGTGGAGATATGCTGCTCTATACACGCTAAAAGTAGTGATTATTTACATGGAGTCTGGTGGAGATATGCTGCTCTATACACGCTAAAAGTAGTGATTATTAACATGGAGTCTGGTGGAGATATGCTGCTCTATACACGCTAAAAGTAGTGATTATTTACATGGAGTCTGGTGGAGATATGCTGCTCTATACACACTAAAAGTAGTGATTATTTACATGGAGTCTGGTGGAGATATGCTGCTCTATACACACTAAAAGTAGTGATTATTTACATGTAGTCTGGTGGAGATATGCTGCTCTATACACGCTAAAAGTAGTGATTATTTACATGGAGTCTGGTGGAGATATGCTGCTCTATACACACTAAAAGTAGTGATTATTTACATGGAGTCTGGTGGAGATATGCTGCTCTATACACACTAAAAGTAGTGATTATTTACATGTAGTCTGGTGGAGATATGCTGCTCTATACACGCTAAAAGTAGTGATTATTTACATGTAGTCTGGTGGAGATATGCTGCTCTATACACACTAAAAGTAGTGATTATTTACATGGAGTCTGGTGGAGATATGCTGCTCTATACACACTAAAAGTAGTGATTATTTACATGGAGTCTGGTGGAGATATGCTGCTCTATACACGCTAAAAGTAGTGATTATTAACATGGAGTCTGGTGGGTTTCAGAGTTCTTTTGCACAGTTCAAAGATTTTAGATAGGTGATGTAATAAGTGATGGAGATGGAGGTGGAGGTGGAGGTGGAGGTGGAGGTGGAGGTGGAGGTGGAGGCATCTTGTGGCCCAAAGTTGTAACTGCAGAAAAACTCAATTGTACAACTTTTAACATTTTATTTCAGAAGACGACAAAAACAACATCCATGGATACACACACACACATATATTTATGTGTATTAGCAACTTTCATGCATTTCTGTCACATCTCCAGCATTCAGATTCATTTCCTTTAAGCTAATTATTTTAGCAGTTTAAGCTAATTATTTTAATAGTTTAAGCTAATTATTTTAGTAGTTTAAGCTAATTATTTTAGTAGTTTAAGCTAATTATTTTAGCAGTTTAAGCTAATTATTTTAGCAGTTTAAGCTAATTATTTTAGTAGTTTAAGCTAATTATTTTAGCAGTTTAAGCTAATTATTTTAGCAGTTTAAGATAATTATTTTAGTAGTTTAAGCTAATTATTTTAGCAGTTTAAGCTAATTATTTTAGCAGTTT
>JABXJD010000672.1:70000-75000 GCA_013375575.1 Percina caprodes
CAGCATATCTCCACATGTAAATGGGTGAATTAAGAGTTTATTCCAACCAGACCAGAGTGGTGATTGTTTGAACCAAGACGGATTTTAGTGGTTAGTTTCTGTCGTCTTTGAATGAAGAAGTGGTTATTTACATGGAGTGTGGTGGGTTTAGTGGGTTTAGTGGTATGAGTGTGGCTCAACATCGTGACTTTATAACCATTTCCGGCGACTGAAATTACAGATATAAGTTACTACAACACATCTAATAATACATATAAATCATAGTGACTTCATGGACATTATAAATTGGATTATATTGAGTCACTTGAGCTTGTCTGGCTCCTTAATTTGACCTAACGTAACCTTTAAACCACAAACTTTCACTTCTCCTCGCGTTAGCTCGCTAAGCTAGCAAGCTAACTACGTAGGTAATTAGTTTAGTAGCAAAGGGGGCACGGGGGTGTTAGCAGATACTTCTGCTAGCTCGAAAGGTGCTAACAGGAGCCTCGGGGCCAAACTAACCTGGTTAAAAGGCCCATGTCGGTTCAGAAGTCCTCTACAGGCCCAAAACTGGTCTTTTCAAAGTGTAGCTAGCTACTAAATTATCCCCAATGCTAACACACAGAACGCTATTGTTCTGGTTCTGGTTGGACCGTTATTTACGTAAGCCGTGGCGTAGAACGTCATGACGTAAGGCCGCACGCCAAAGCGCAGGTTGATGGCGGTTGTTGTTTTCCACAGACACGTCACGTGATTAATTTAAATCCTATTTCCGGACACATTGTTCACATATGAATCATTTCTTCCAGCATTTTATCCCAAATTCTGTTTCTTATTGTGGTTTTTATCATATGTGGAAACAGGAAAGGAAAGGAAAGGAAAGGAAAGGAAAGGAAAGGAAAGGAAAGGAAAGGAAAGGAGAGGAGAGGAGAGGAGAGGAGAGGAGAGGAGAGGAAAGGAAAGGAGAGGAGAGGAGAGGAGAGGAGAGGAGAGGAGAGGAGAGGAGAGGAGAGAGGAGAGGAGAGGAGAGGAGAGGAGAGGAGAGGGAAGGAAAGGAAAGGAAAGGAAAGGAAAGGAGAGGAAGGAAAGGAAAGGAAAGGAAAGGAAAGGAAAGGAGAGGAGAGGAAAGGAAAGGAAAGGAAAGGAGAGGAAGGAAAGGAAAGGAAAGGAAAGGAAAGGAGAGGAGAGGAGAGGAGAGGAGAGGAGAGGAGAGGGAAGAAAGGAAAGGAAGGAAAGGAAAGGAAAGGAGAGGAGAGGAAAGGAAAGGAAAGGAAAGGAAAGGAGAGGAAGGAAAGGAAAGGAAAGGAAAGGAAAGGAGAGGAAAGGAAAGGAAAGGGAAGAAAGGAAAGGAAAGGAAAGGAAGGAAAGGAAAGGAAAGGAAAGGAAAGGAAAGGAGAGGAAAGGAAAGGAAAGGAAAGGAAAGGAGAGGAGAGGAGAGGGAAGAAAGGAAAGGAAGGAAAGGAAAGGAAAGGAGAGGAGAGGAAAGGAAAGGAGAGGAAAGGAAAGGAAGGGAGAGGGAAGAAAGGAAAGGAAGGAAAGGAAAGGACAGGAAAGGAAAGGAGAGGAAAGGAAAGGAGAGGGAAGAAAGGAAAGGAAGGAAAGGAAAGGAAAGGAGAGGAGAGGAGAGGGAAGAAAGGAAAGGAAGGAAAGGAAAGGAAAGGAGAGGAGAGGAAAGGAAAGGAGAGGAAAGGAAAGGAAGGGAGAGGGAAGAAAGGAAAGGAAGGAAAGGAAAGGAAAGGACAGGAAAGGAAAGGAGAGGAAAGGAAAGGAGAGGGAAGAAAGGAAAGGAAGGAAAGGAAAGGAAAGGACAGGAAAGGAAAGGAGAGGAAAGGAAAGGAAAGGAAAGGAAAGGAGAGGGAAGAAAGGAAAGGAGAGGGAAGGAAAGGAAAGGAAAGGAAAGGAAAGGAAAGGAAAGGAAAGGAAAGGAGAGGGAAGGAAAGGAAAGGAAAGGAAAGGAGAGGGAAGATGTGTGTGTGTGTGAGTGTATATCTGATAAGCAGGTGTGTAGATGTGTGTGTAGATGTATGTGTAGATGTGTGTGTGTGTGTGTGTGTCTGTGTGTGTGTGTGTGGTGTTGTGTGTGTGTGTGTTGTTGTGTGTGTGTGTGTGTGTGTGTGTGTTTGTGAGTGTGTGTATCTGATGAGCAGGTGTGTAGATATGTGTAGATGTGTGTGTGTGTGTGTGTGTGTGTGTGTGTGTGTAGATGTGTGTGTGTGTGTGTGTGTGTGTGTGTGTGTAGATGTGTGTGTGTGTGTGTGTGTGTACACACAGTTGTAAAAAACACTTCAAGTTCCACTTTTGAAATATCAAATAAAAAATGTTTTATTTTCTAAAAGGTAACCATAGAAACAGGTTTTCAAAGTAAAATAAACATTACACGTTAATGTTAAATCTTTAAATTCTTCTTCTTCTTCTTCTGTTTGTCCCCTTTGCTCTTCTTCTTCTTCTTCTTCTTCCCTTCTTCTTCGGTGGTGGTTTTGGCGGCTCGTTCCTTGCGGCGGCCGAGCGGCGTCTTGCAGAACCAAACCTGGAAAAACACAAAATATCCAGACGTTATTTTAATGTTTTCGACTTCTTTTCCTCAAAATTATTTATATAAATATAAATAATAAAAATATAGAAATTATTTCTATAAATTATTTGACTTTTGAAACTTGTTTCTCTAAATTTTCAGATTTTTTTATATCAAAATATTTTTTAATTTAATTTTATTTATTTGATACTTTCTCATGTTTAAAAGATAATTTATCAAGTGAAGATACCAGACTTTCAAAATAAAAGAAAAAAGGGCAATTATTTTCAAAACAAAAGCCTGAATATTTTGAAAAAAAAGGCAATTATTTTCAAAATAAAACTGACTATTTTTGGGGGAAATTAGAACTATTTTCAAAATAAAAGTCGGAATATTTTGCGAGAAAAAAGGCAATTATCTTCAAAATAAAAGTCGGAATATTTTGCGAGAAAAAAGGCAATTATCTTCAAAATAAAAGTCAGAATATTTTGCGAAATAAAGGGCAATTATTTTCAAAATAAAAGTCAGAATATTTTGCAAAATAAAGGGCAATTATTTTCAGATAAAAGCCTTAAAATTTCTTAGAAATGAGTCAGAACATTTTGGGGGAAAGACAATTCTTTTCACATTAAAAGTAGGAATATTTTGCGAGAAAAAAGGCAATTATTTTCAAAATAAAAGCCTGAACATTTTTAGAAATAAGTCAGAAAATATTGGGGGGGAAAGAAAATTATTTTCAAAATAAAAGTCAGAATACACTGTGATATATTGTGATATTGTGATATTTTCAGAAAAAAGTTGTAATATTTAAATTAAAAAGTCAAAATGTTCATGGAAGTGGTTGATTATTTCGGTTTCCGTGGTGACGGCTGACCTTGAAGGCGCGTTCCTCGGCGCTGTACACCGGCTCCATCCGGGCCAGCGGCGGGATGAACTCGGCGGCGGCCAGCGGCCGGAGGCGGAGCGTCTGCAGCCGGCGGGGCCGCAGCACCGAGCGGACCGCCTGCAGGATGTGACCCGCCGTGAAGCCGTCCGTGATCTTAGCCAATGAGCTGAGGTCCAGAGATGCAGCTGGCTCCGCCCCCTCGGCGCGCAGCAGCGCCCTCCACAGCGCTGCAGAGGAATGCTAATGTTAGCATAGCACGACTATCAAATCATTGTCCTTCTATACTGACTAAGTCTGGAGGAGTAGTCCGGTCTGGGGACCAGGAGGATTCTAAACTGACTAAGTCTGGAGGAGTAGTCCGGTCTGGGGACCAGGAGGATTCTAAACTGACTAAGTCTGGAGGAGTAGTCCGGTCTGGGGACCAGGAGGATTCTATACTGACCGAGTCTGGAAGAGTAGTCCGGTCTGGGGACCAGGGGGATTCTAAACTGACTAAGTCTGGAGGAGTAGTCCGGTCTGGGGACCAGGGGGATTCTAAACTGACTAAGTCTGGAGGAGTAGTCCGGTCTGGGGACCAGGGGGATTCTATACTGACCGAGTCTGGAAGAGTAGTCTGGTTTGGGGACCAGGAGGATTTTCTTGTAGACGGTGCAGAAGGGTCTGATGGGGGCGTCAAACGGCCGGCGCGTGGTCCCGATCACCAGGACTCGATCCTGCGGCTTCAGAGTCTTCAGAGACTTCAGCAGCTGTTTCCCAAACCTCCGAAGATCAGACTGGAACACAGAAAGTCACCTGGGTCACCTGGAGGATGGGCTACCCGGGTTACCTGGGGGGTGGGTTACCTGGGTTACCTGGGTCACCTGGAGGATGGGTTACCTGGGTTACCTGGAGGGTGGGTTACCTGGGTCACCTGGAGGATGGGCTACCCGGGTTACCTGGGTTACCTGGAGGATGGGCTACCCGGGTTACCTGGGTTACCTGGGGGATGGGTTACCTGGGTCACCTGGAGGATGGGCTACCCGGGTTACCTGGGTTACCTGGGGGATGGGTCACCTGAAGCATGGGTCACCTGGAGGATGGGCTACCCGGGTTACCTGGGTTACCTGGGGGATGGGTCTTATAATCTCTCCCTGTCCTATAAACATATTGATTGATCCCTGGGTTACCTGGGTTACCTGGGTTACCTGGGTCACACTCATCCCAAAACAACTTCTTTCTGATCAAGGAAGTGAAGATTTTCAGAATAAAATGATCCCTGCCACTTCACACTTTCAGAATAAAGGGAGTTTCCTGACCTTCCTGTCGTTGTTGGGAGTCTTTTTGCAGAAGGTTTTCTCTGCGTCTTCGATCCAGATCACGGACGGCTGCAGCTCACCTGCTACCTGGGGGAGGCAAACGGACCAATCACAGGCCAGGATTCTCAGACACAAAGGCAGAGTACTTTTAGAAAAAAGTTGGAATATTTAAAAAAAATTGGAATAATTTTTAGGAAAAAAAAAATAAAAATATTCTCAGACACAAAGTCAGAATATTTTTAGGAAATAAAAGTCAAAAAATATTCAGAAACAGAGTCAGAATATATTTAGAAAATATTTGGAATATTTTTAGAAAAAAAGACAAATA
>JABXJD010000672.1:82500-87500 GCA_013375575.1 Percina caprodes
CAGGTCTAGAGGATCGGGTCTAGAGGATCAGGTCTAGAGCATCAGGTCTGAGCGTTCTCTGGACTCACCGGGGTCATCTTGAGGTCCAGCAGCAGATCATCAAAGTAGTGGAACTCGGAGAGCTGCAGCTGGACCATCTGGGTCCGGAGCTCCAGGAGTCGACCCGCCACCCCGTCCAGAACCATCCGGACCGCCCGGCGCCGCTGGGGCTGCACCAGCTGCTCGTACAGGTCCTCCAGACCCCGGAAGATCTGCAGGTACTTCAGGTACAGGACCCTCAACTCCGACCGGCGCTCGGTGGGGACCTCCTCCTGAAGGAGGCGGTGCAGAGCGCTGTGAGCCGCCGCCCACTGCCGCCTGGAGGACCAATCAGAGGAGGCCTCATCAATGACAACCAATCAGATACTGTTGTTCTGTCTCCGTTTTCCCTCTGAGTTTAAAAATAAAAATAAATAAAAATAAATAAAAATAAATAAAAATAAATAAAAATAAATGAAAACTAAAAAAAGAATTAAAAAAAAATAAAACCACATATAGACTACCATTTTATATATATATGTATATTTATATATATATGTATAAAATATACATATATATATATATATATATATATATATATATATATATGTATATATATATAAAAACAGCTGTTTTTTAGCACAGCACTCCTTTATATACACACACACACACACACACACACACACACACACACACACACACACACAGCCTGTTGCCACGGAAACGCCAACACATCCCAGCCCAAATCCTCCGTTTTGGGAACATTTCTTTTCACCACGCGGGTTAAAATATTCATTCCTGGATTTCTGTTGCCTTGGTTACACTACTTAGACCTTACCTGCGTGACGTCATCGCACTGCACGTGCCCGGGGGGGGGGCTCCAAAAATCCTTAAAAATAAAATCTCGGTTGTTGTTTGTGTCGCGCGGAGCTGCAGCCGCTGCTCTGCTCTGCGTCTGCGCAGAGGAGCGGAGCAACGTCGCGCATGCGCACCACGGAGGAAGAGGGAGGAATTGTCTTTTTCAGCTTTTTAACGTTTTTAAAAACCTAAGTGTACGCATGTTTCATTTTATTCATAAATATATGGATACGTTTTATGAATAAAAATTAAAATATTTATTTTAGTATTTTTAAATTAATTTATAAATATTTTTAATATTTTTCTTAAAAGTATTTCTTCATGTTTTATTCCAAAGTTATTATATTTTCCTTATTTGTTACATTAATTCTTATGTATTATATTATTTTAGACGTGTTTGTTTTGAACGTTTTTATTTTTTTAACATTTTTTATTTTTTATTTAATTTTTACATTTTTTTTAGTAAATTGGGATTCTTTAGTTTTAAATGTGTTTATCTTTTATATATAAATATATACATATAAAGGTAAAATAGACGTCTTAATATGTACAGTAGATAATAATATTCTTTTATTAAATTATTACATTTACATGATTTAATTAAATTATATGTTTTATTTATTAAATTAAAATAATGCCATTTTCCTAAATGACCCATCAGACAGGAAGTCTAAATATTTTAATATACTTTATGAACTCTTTTGTTGTCTATTTTCTGCGCGTGCATCGGGACATTCCGACGTCACACATCTGTGACGCTATTGTTTGCGTTTTAAATGGAAATCCGCACTTTTTTTCGCACATCCTTCACTTGTTTTGTCCCGCAGCCATAAATCAGCGCGCGGCCTGTCCCCGTGGGCGTCGCTGCTTCTCCTTCGGCTGTTTATTAGGCTGCAGAGACAAGAGAGGGGGTCTCAGTCGGACTCTCGGCCGGACAAACTGGACCCTGACCCGCCTCCGGACCTGCATTTTAACCCGGGAGAAACTCTTGGAGCGACCCGTAAGTGCTGAACCTCTTTAATTAGTGAGAAACTAAATGAAGTTTGGCTCCATCCGCCACGGTCCTGCAGGTAGACCCGATTTGTTTCGCTTTCTGTCGCAATTCAAGTACTAAAACCCAGACTCCCTTTGAAAAAGGGTCGTTTTTAGAGGTTTTCACATACAGGTAAACACAGGTAACTCTGCAGGGAAACTATTAAATGTTATTAATAACTAGTAATGTTCTCTGGTGTTTTCGGCTTACTTCTCTTCTACCAAAACACCACTTAAAAATATATATCTTAAGATTAAGTTATGAGGACATCTTTCAACCTGTACGGCGTCCTGAAGGTGTATGAAATGTGAGCCGAAGTGACGCGTGCATAATGTTTCTTGTATAAAAGTCTTAATACATGTGTTATACATTGTTAAAGTTTTCCTAATTAGAAAATAAACCTTAATTTGCCAATTTTAACAACGGATTTGTACGGAAGCTGCGCCTTTATAATAATGTGCAACTTGTTAAACGCGTGACATCCCTGATTCGGTCAGTTTAAGACTTAATGCCAGACTCCCTTTACAAATATGTCGTTTTTTGATGTTGTAACATATACAGGCAAATATTCGACTTCTGTAGGAAAAAGATAATATGTTAGATAATAGGTAATATGTTAGTAGTAACCAGGAATGTTATCTGGTTTATTCGGCAGACAAACAAAAACAAACAAATGATTAGAGAAATCTTCTATACTAAGAATTGATTTTCGGGTCCTTTGAGCTGCCCACGGCGGCGTATTGAGGAGGATGGAAATGGTGTAATAAATGCATCTAAAAGTCCCAATTCTAACTACAAATGTTCCTTCATGGTGTATGAAACCTAAGCCGAATTAAAGCGCGAGTCCTTTCCGTTATTATACATATTCATATTTGGGGTTTTTAACATGCTGACGTCTCCGAATGACGCAATCATCCTTTAAATGTGGATATTTTTCAACGGAGTTCGGCGCGTCATTGGCTGCTGCGCGTTCCCGAGGCTGCTGTTAGTAACAGGAGTCAGACTGAAGGGTTTTATGGCACGTTAGGACCAGCTCGTGCCTTATCACCCAAATTGGGGTTTAACATTGAATGGGAGCTCTGGTCTCACTGTGTGTATGTATGAGGGTCATTAACATAGACCCGGTCTCCATAGAAACGCCTGGAACTTAATATTCTTAACAAAAACAATAATAACGCTTGATGGAGCTTTATTTTGAAAGTTTTGTTGCATGTGAAACTGTTGCAGATAAACTGGGTTTGATGGAGATTTATGGAGACTTTTATTATTTATAGTCTAAAATCACATTTATCCTCAAAAAGTCACATTTATGCTCAAAAAGGTCAAATAAAGTCACATTTAATGTCAATAAAGTTAAATTTAATCATAATAAAGTTAAATTTAATCTTAATAAAGTGACATTTTTAAATTTTTGATTTAAATTCCCTGATTTCATGAACCCTTTGAACTCTTCTTCTCTTCTTTCTAATCGTCTCATTGTTTGAGCGCGACAGTAAACTTTTATTTTGAAGGCCGTGACCTTTCAGTGTAAAGGTCTCCTGATGAGTTTTTATTCTTCAATAAAAGTCTCAGCTCCTCCTCCATGGCAACAAAGACCCAAAGAACCAGAAGAGGCAATCAGCCACCCCTCCATCATCCCTCCACCCCTCCATCATCCCTCCATCCTTCCATCCCTCCATCATCCCTCCATCATCCCTCCATCCATTGATCACGTCGCTTTTTCTGCTGAAATGACTATTGATTCCTAATATGTTCTCTCTCTCCCTCTCTATCTTTCTCTCTCTCTATCTTTCTCTCTCTCCCTCTTTCTTTCTCTCCCTCTCTATCTTTCTCTTTCTCTCCCTCTCTCTCTTTCTCTCCCTCCCTCTCTATCTTTCTCTCTCTCTATCTTTCTCTCTCTCCCTCTCTCTCTTTCTCTCCCTCCCTCTCTATCTTTCTCTTTCTCTCCCTCTCTCTCTTTCTCTCCCTCCCTCTCTATCTCTCTCTCTCTCTCTCTTTCTCCCTCGCCTTCTTGCTTTCTTTCTGACGACAACAAGAACCAATTTAAAATGACTCCTACTTCTGCTATTCGGGAACACACACACACACACACACACACACACACACACACACACACACACACACACACACACACACATTGTTTCCATCATTATTTCCTGTCAGTTCAAAGTCTTTCGGTTTATTAATGACGTCTGGATCGTTTGGCCTCTTCTGACCTCCGAACATCCGTCCATCTGTGTGTGTGTGTGTGTGTGTGTGTGTGTGTGTGTGTGTGTGTGTGTGTGTGTGTGTGTGTGTGTGTGTGTGTGTGTCTCCTCCTGTGTGGTCTCCTTAATGGAAGGTCACAGTAATTAGCAGACGGTCTGTGACAGCAGGGTTTTATTATCACCAACCCACCAGACTCCATGTAAATAATCACTACTTTTATCAGCGTATAACACTTCATTCAAAGTGGACAGAAACTAAATAAAACTACTAAAAGCCGTCTTGGTTCATCTTTCCACTGTTCCAACAATCACCACTCTGGTCTGGTTGGAATAAACTCTTAATTCACCCATTTACATGTGGAGATATGCTGCTCTATACACGCTAAAAGTAGTGATTATTTACATGGAGTCTGGTGGAGATATGCTGCTCTATACACGCTAAAAGTAGTGATTATTTACATGGAGTCTGGTGGAGATATGCTGCTCTATACACGCTAAAAGTAGTGATTATTTACATGGAGTCTGGTGGAGATATGCTGCTCTATACACGCTAAAAGTAGTGATTATTTACATGGAGTCTGGTGGAGATATGCTGCTCTATACACACTAAAAGTAGTGATTATTTACATGGAGTCTGGTGGAGATATGCTGCTCTATACACGCTAAAAGTAGTGATTATTTACATGGAGTCTGGTGGAGATATGCTGCTCTATACACACTAAAAGTAGTGATTATTTACATGGAGTCTGGTGGAGATATGCTGCTCTATACACACTAAAAGTAGTGATTATTTACATGGAGTCTGGTGGAGATATGCTGCTCTATACACACTAAAAGTAGTGATTATTTACATGGAGTCTGGTGGAGATATGCTGCTCTATACA
>JABXJD010000672.1:92500-107500 GCA_013375575.1 Percina caprodes
TCCAACCACCCATCCAACCACCCATCCACCCATCCAACCACCCATCCACCCATCCAACCACCCATCCAACCACCCACCCACCCATCCAACCACCCATCCATCCACCCATCCAACCACCCATCCATCCATCCACCCACCCATCCATCCATCCACCCATCCACCCATCCACCCACCCATCCATCCACCCACCCATCCATCCACCCATCCATCCATCCACCCATCCATCCATCCATCCACCCATCCATCCATCCATCCACCCGTTCCCACCAGACTTCATTCATAAAACTCCAGTTTTTAACTCCCATTCTCTCCGAGCTCCGAGGCTTTTGTTTGAAGTTGTAAACAGGAGTTGTGATTGACAGTCCGAGTCTCTGTGATCCTTTTGTCCCTCTGTGCACCCCCATGTCTGTGTGTGTGTTTCTAGCTCAGGAATGTATGATGAGACTGAGCGTCCTCACAAGTATACAAGTACAAACAAGTGTCCAATCAGAGTCTGTCATTATCTCCGTTCAACCGTCTGAAGGTTAAAAACCGGACTGTGTTTCTGAAGGATTATGAAGAACTTATTTAAGGATTCACACAACTTTTAGGACTTTAAAACCTTGATTCTTTCCCCCAATACAGTCTGTAACTGACGATGAATCACAGAGACTCAGGAGTCTTATGAGTTAAAAATTAGACTTTTTTCAATGAAGTTTGGTTAGAAATTGTATGAATAGCCAACATTTTTTTCCAAAAATCACAAAACAAAAGTGACTTTTGTCGATAAAGTTCTGCAAGAAGGATTATGAACAAGTTATTTAAGGATTCACACAACTTTTAGGACTTTAAAACCTCGATTTATTCCCCCAATACGGTCTGTAAATGACGATGAATCACAGAGACTCAGGAGTCTAAAAATGTCTCACTAACAATGAGACTTTTTTCAATGAAGTTTGGTTAGAAAGAGCCAACTTTTTTTCCAAAAATCACAAAACAAAAGTGACTTTTGTCAATGAAGTTCTGCAAGAAGGATTATGAAGAAGTTATTTAAGGATTCACACAACTTTTAGGACTTTAAAACCCCAAATTTTTCCCCCAATACGGCCTGTAACTGACGAATCACAGAGAAAAGGACTCTAAAAATAAGACTTTTTTTCAATGAAGTTTGGCTAGAAATTGTATGAATAGCCAACATTTTTTCCCCAAAATCACAGAACAAAAGTGACTTTTGTCGATAAAGTTCTGCAAGAAGGATTATGAAGAAGTTATTTAAGGATTCACGCAATTTTTAGGACTTTAAAATCCGACTTTTCCCCCCAATACGGTCTGTAACTGATGAAGAATCACAGAGACTCAGGAGTCTAAAAATGAGACTTTTTTCAATGAAGTCTGGTGAGAAGCGTTTCACATTCAGACAAACTCAATTTCCTTCAGACTTGCTGGACCTTTTGGGGGGGGGGGAGGGGGGGGGGGGGTTGTTTCTGGGCCAGGAGCTGGTCGTCATGGAAACGCGGTGTCCAGAATGAGGCCCCTCTGTGTGAGTAATCCTGTGAATGTGGATCCTGTTAGGTGAAGTTCATTAAAAGCTCTCGGTCTCCATTCGGTCTCCACTGAGCGCGCTCAGACCGACCCCGTTGCCCCGGCAACCCAGAGGTTAAATCCCGCTCTGATTAAACACCGAGGTCCGTTTATTTTCTTTAAAGTCTTCAAATAACGAGCTGCACGCACGCATATTATATTATATTATATATATATATATATATATATATATATATGGGGACAGTGGATTCTGGTCCGGTGGACTCATGGGGACAGTGGACTCTGGTCCGGTGGACTAATGGGGACAGTGGACTCATGGGGACAGTGGATTCTGGTCCGGTGGACTCTGGTCCACAATGGACTCATGGGGACAATGGACTCATGGGGACAGTGGACTCATGAGGACAGTGGACTCATGAGGACAGTGGATTCTGGTCCGGTGGACTCTGGTACAGAGGACTCTGGTCCGGTGGACTCATGGGGACAGTGGACTCTGGTCCAGAGGACTCTGGTCCGGTGGACTCATGGGGACAATGGACTCATGGGGACAATGGACTCATGGGGACAGTGGACTCATGAGGACAGTGGACTCATGGAGACAGTGGATTCTGGTCCAGTGGACTCTGGTACAGAGGACTCTGGTCCGGTGGACTCATGGGGACAGTGGACTCTGGTCCAGAGGACTCTGGGGACAGTGTGTCCCACCGTGTGCAGGGTCTGGTGTGTGCGTGTGAGTCCAGTTTTAATTAGGATCGGTGACCTTTGACCCCCCCGCCGGTGCAGAACAAACTCAACGCCTCTGCGTGAATCACCGGCTCTCCGTTGACCTTTGACCTTCGTCTGAGTGAGGTCATGTTTAGGGTCAGCAGGGTCAGCGGCGCATTCCTCACGACTCCATGGTTACGGCGAGTCCAGGCGCCTCATTGGCTGAAAAGATAAATAACAACATGGACACTTCGGTAAAAGCAGGAAAATACACAAAAATACACAAAAATACACAAAAATACACATACATATAAACACACATACATATACACACACACATATATACACATACACACACATATACATATACACACATACACACATACATACACACACATACACATATACACACATACACACACACATACATATATACACATATACATATACACACACATACATATATACACATATACATACACACACACATACATATATACACATACACACACATATACATATACACACATACACATATACATACACACACACATACATATATACACATATACATATACACACACATACATATACACACATAGATATATACACACATACACACACATACATATACACACATACATACACACATACATATACACACACACATACACACACACATATACACACACACATACACACACACATATACACACACACATACACACACATACATATATACACACATATACACACACACATACATATACACACACATACACACATATACATATATACACAGACATACACACACATACATATATACACACACACATATACACACATACACACACATACATATACACACATACACACACACACATATACACACATACACACACACACATATACACACACACACACACACACACATATACACACATACATATATACACACATACATGTATAAGGCGCCACCTGGTGGCTGAACAGGGGAACTGCAGCCACCAGGTGGGGGGCCTAAAACATAAATACACATACATATACACACACACACATACATATACACATATACACATACACACATACATATATACACACACACACACACACACACACACACACACACACACACACACACACACAGGGGAACTGCAGCCACCAGGTGGAGGCCTAAAACTTCGTGAAGTCTTTGATTTTCTGAGAGAAACTTCATTGATAAATTATCTAAAAATACAACAACTATGTCACATTAACCCTCTGTTATAACTGTTATAGTACACGATTTAAATAAAGCTTTACACGTTCAAAAAGGAGCAGGAAGTAGTTACAAAAACGTCTCTGGTGTACACACACTTATTCTGTATTACTGTACAGACCTGCAGGACGCTGCTGTCCTGGACCTGCAGGATGCTGGTGTCCTGGACCTGCAGGACACCAGCTGGTGTCCTGCAGGTCCAGGACACCAGCTGGTGTCCTGGACCTGCAGGACACCAGCTGGTGTCCTGCAGGTCCAGGACATGAATATATAAATAAATAAGTATATAGATATACGGCTGGTGTCTGTCAGCTGTTGACCGCGGCGTCCCCTCCTCGTGTCCCTTTGAGTCTAATTAAAGACTCAGAGACACTTTATGTCCACCTCAGTCCTCCACCCGACTCAGAGACACTCGTCCCTCTGGGGGTTCATTACTGGACGTTAAAACAAATTAAAATCATTTTAAAGAATAAAATAAAATAAGACGAGAGAATAAAGCTTGTTTTAAAGTTACTGGGCGTCTGCAGTTAGATTAATTAAATTAATTAAAAGGGTTTCTGAAGAGAAAAGTAACAAAAATTAAAATAAAAACTAGAAACTAAAAATAAAAATTAAATATTTCTAAAGAGACAAAGTCACATAATAATAATAAAAATAAAAGAATATTATTAAATATTATAATTTAAGGCTTAGTTGATAAAGCTCTAAAAGTTCATTAATAAAGCACTTAAAATTAAATTAAAACGACTAAGACTACACTTCTTTATTTTTGTAGTTTCCACCGTTGCTAGGTAACAAGAAGCCGTATTTTAATGTCATTAAACGGCCTCCATACACCGAGAGGCAGCTTATCTGAGTCACTGTGAGTGTGGCGTGATGACAACAGACTGTTTCCCAGCATGCATCAGTCCAGCTGGGTCACCCAGTCCAGCTGGGTCACCCTCAGAAACATGACACCCCCTCCCCAGATAAAACCCCTTTTAAGCTATTCCCGTCCTGTCAGAGAAAATAGCCTCCATCCATTCACAGGACTAAAAAAGGCCACGAGGCGTTCACTGACCCCGGTAAAAATAGGAAAACACGTGCGTCTCTATAAGAGTGATGGGGAAGTCCCTGAGAAAGGACAAGGGCAACGTTAACGATCAAATAAAACTTTATTCACACATTTGAAACATCTCAAAGTTACAGCAGAGACTGAAGTCCAGTCGGCTCAGTTCAAGTGTTCAGTTTTACAGACTCGCCCTGAACGCATCACATCCAAACTCTCTACAATCCATAAGAAAGTATAAAAAATCAAATACAAAAACTTCCCCCCCCTCTCTGGAAAAGCAGCCGGGCATCTTCCCGTTACATTAGAGTCTTTTCTTATTGTTTAACTTTCTTTAAAAGTTTCTCTCTCTCTTTCTTTCTTTCTTTCTTTCTTTCTTTCTTTCTCCTCCAGAAACACTCTCAAGTCTTCATAATGAAGTGATTTTTTCTTCTCACTTCACCTTTAATTCGACTCATGTGTGGAAGGTCAAACTTTCCATCATCTTAGAGGAAAATAACGAGGACATAAAAGAAATGCTACAAAATAAAAGCACTTCCGGTTGCACATCGTCTATCCTGTAACTTCTCAGCTTTAACACGCAAAGTCTTTAACTTTGCGTCAGCGTCCGTTTTTACACTTTTTTTAGTCTCTGTCTGCGTCCCGCGCGCCCTGCGCGCCCCCGCGGGCGAAGTCCATGGCGGCGATCAGCGCCTCGGCGGCCCCGGTCTCCACCCTGAGGTGCTCCATGCTCTCGTAGCCCGGCTCGGGCCGCTGCAGCGCGGCCGCGCCGCTCGCCGCGCGCCGCGCCTCCTCCTGCAGCTGCCGGGCGGCGAGCAGGAACTCTGCCGCGCCGCTCGCCGCCAGACTCTGCGTCAGCCGCTCGTGCAGCTGCACGCCCAGCTGCAGCTGCTGCTTGTACGTCTCCGCGAGCGCCCTGAGCGCGGCCACTTTGTCCCGCTCCTCGCCGCCCACGCGCTCCAGCAGCTCGCCCTTGCGCTCCTCCAGGATGGCGAACAGCAGGTCGAAGCTCTCGCCCAGCCGCCTGCGCTGCAGCTCGCCGTTCTCCTGGATGCGCGTGCACGTGTCGTCCATCTGCGCCATCGTGGCCTGGATGCAGGCGTTGGCGGCGGCGAGCAGCTCCACGGCCGCGCGCAGCTCGCCCTTCTGGGTCGTGTACACGGCGTGCAGCGGCGACACCTCGCAGTCCCTGTGCGCGCCGAACACCTTGCACAGCGAGCACGTGGGCGTCTGGCACGTGATGCAGAAGATGTTGATGCGCTCGTCCTCGTGCTCCGAGCAGCGCGGCTGCTTGGCGTCCGCGTCCTTCAGGGGGGCTGAGAGGAGAGGACAGGGTCACGGGACAGCCTCAGCAGGACGCCGGCTTACTAAGGGTTAGCGTTGTTAGCACGGGTTAGCACGGGTTAGCATGTCGGGCTAACCATCTCCCTGGGTTCATAGGTGACCCAAAAACATGCTGACAGAGACTAAAAAATATGTTAAAAACTATAATTAATATAATTAGTTTTTTAGTAGATCATTCAGTAAAATGTTATTATTAGATATTAAATAATCAATTTAATGCTTTTATTGTGAAACATTTGTGTATAAAGTCATTAGATCAAATAAATTAAAATGAATTAAAATAAAATAAGTTAAATTAAATTAAATGCCCCATGCTCCAGTGTGTCTGGGTCCCCCATGCTCCAGTGTGTTTGGGTCCCCCATGCTGAGTGTGTCTGGGTCCCCCATGCTCCAGTGTGTCTGGGTCCCCCATGCTCCAGTGTGTCTGGGTCCCCCATGCTCCAGTGTGTCTGGGTCCCCCATGCTCCAGTGCGTCCGGGTCCCCCGTGCCCCCCCGTACCTTTCTCCTCGTCGCCCCCCTTCTCCTGCTGCTGCTTGTAGATGTCGATGATGTTCTCGACCAGCAGGTTCCTCTGCAGCCCGAACACGCCGTGGCGGTCCAGGACCACCTCGAAGCGGCAGGTGGGGCAGCGGAAGGTGCCCCCCGAGTAGTGGTACGGGTTCCGGGACTCGTACAGGTCGTTGGCGCAGCCGCGGCACAGGTTGTGCTGGCACGGCAGGATCACCACGGGCTTGGTGAACATGTCCAGGCAGATGGGGCAGCTCAGCTGGCGCTCCATGGTCTCCGTGGCGCTCACCGGGCGCACCACCTGACCCGTCTGGATGTCCATCTGTATCTGGGTGCTGGGCTTTGTGTAGATCTCTCTGGGTCTCTCTGGATCTCTGAGTCTCTCTGGGTCTCTGAGTCTCTTCGGCTCTCTCAGGGTCTCTCTGAGTCTCTCTGGGTCTCTCTGGGTCTCTTAGGGTCTATCAGGGTCTCTCTGAGTCTCTCTGAGTCTCTCTGGGTCTCTCTGGGTCTCTCTGAGTCTCTCTGAGTCTCTCTGGGTCTCTTAGGGTCTATCAGGGTCTCTCTGAGTCTCTCTGGCTCTCTCTGGCTCTCTCAGGGTCTATCAGGGTCTCTGGATCTGGGTCTGGTTTATTTCAGTCTGCCCCAGTTAAACGCCCCGCTGCCTTTATAGGACCGACACCCGAGCCTCCACCAGCTGTTTGTCTCACTGAGCCGGAAATAGACTCCCAGCATGCTTTGCAGCATGCGGCACATGCCTGACTGAGGGTCAGACGTCAACAACACGTTGCACAGTGTGTGTGTGTGTGTGTGGGTGTGTGTGTGTGGGTGTGTGTGTGTGTGTGTGTGTGTGTGGTGTGTGTGTGTGTGTGTGTGTGTGTGTGTGTGGGTGGATTGGTTGGTGTGTGTTGTGTTGGTGTGTGTTGTATGTTGTGTTGTATGTTGTGTTGGTGTGTGTGTTGCGTTGGTATGTGGGGTGGTGGTGTGTGTGTTGTGTTGGTGTGTGTTGTGTTGGTGTGTGTTGTGTTGGTGTGTGTGTGCGTTGGTGTGTGTGTGTGTGTTGGTGTGTGGGGTGGTGGTGTGTGTGTTGCGTTGGTGTGTGTTGCGTTGGTGTGTGTGTGTTGGTGTGTGTGTGTTGGTGTGTGTGTGTTGGTGTGTGTGGTGTGTGTGTGCGTTGGTGTGTGTGTGCGTTGGTGTGTGTGTGCGTTGGTGTGTGTGTGCGTTGGTGTGTGTGTGCGTTGGTGTGTGTGTGTTGGTGTGTGTGTGTTGGTGTGTGTGTGTTGGTGTGTGTGTGCGTTGGTGTGTGTGTGCGTTGGTGTGTGTGTGCGTTGGTGTGTGTGTGCGTTGGTGTGTGTGTGTGTGTATCCTCCATCATCCATTCATAAAAACAAGTCAATTCACAGATGTTTCACAATAAAAGCATTAAATTAAAATTACTCAATATCTAATAATGACATTAACTAACCCTTCTCACAGTGTGTGTGTGTGTGTGTGTGTGTGTGTGTGTGGGGGGTAACCAACACCACCAACATGTTATGTTCCTACTCATGTTGTGATGTGTATCGTCACAGTGTGTACGAATAACAAGGTCACGTGACACTGCCACCTTCAACCGCATATAACTGGGACTATATTCTCAGAAAGGCGAAGCACCGCTACTTCTGCTGCTTGGGCGGAGTGATATGCTCGCAGCACCTGAGAAGCCCGGTGAAAAAGGCGAATCACCGCTACTCGGGCGGAGTGATTCCATAGACAGTTAAAGACATAGTGACATCAGCACAGTTACTTCCGTCAACAAACCAACGTGAACAGCTGGCAGCGAACTACACGCTATCGCGGGATTTTATGTATGTTGTTATGTTTGAGCCAGAAGACACAGACGAGGAGTTATAATGTCGGAAGATAACAGACAACATGCCGAACAGACTGAGCTCGAGGGGACAGGTGGTGTGTATGTGGAGTCCATTCATTAGCAAGGTAAAGACTACAATCATGGCCGGTAGCTCGTTTTATTCTGAGAGTCAAAAGAAGTGTCTTAAAAGTGTCTAAAAGTGTCTTAAAAGTGTCTAAAAGTGTCTAAAAGTGTCTAAAAAGTGTCTAAAAGCGTCTAAAAAGCGTCTTAGAAGCGTCCTAGCTTGTCCTCTGCTTGGACCTACCGTCCTCTAGGAGCTTTACCTTGTTGCGTCTGTCCAGGTGAACTCTTCTCAGGTGCATATCACTCCGCCCAAGTAGCAGAAGTAGCGGTGATTCGTCTTTCTGAGAATATAGTCCCAGTCCCAGCGTCTTAAAAGTGTCTCAGGCTGTCCTCTGGGTGGACCTACCGTCCTCGGCTCTAGGAGGTTTAACCTGTTGTGTCTCTCCAGGTGAACTCTCTGCTTCTCAGGTGCTGCGAGCATATCACTCCGCCCAAGCAGCAGAAGTAGCGGTGCTTCGCCTTTGAGAAAATAGTCCCAGTTATATGCGGTTAGAAAACGGCTGTGTGTCACGTGACCTTGTTATTGTTACACACTGTGACGACACTCATCCCAACATGAACACACGTGTGTGTGTGTGTCTGACCCTCAGGTTAATACGTAGCACATTTCATCTGTTAGGGACTCTGTATCAGCTGCAGGTGGAGCACCTTAGGTCCTGGACCAGCACCGAGAGGGTCCTCCACCCGTCCGGATGAGAGCAGAGGTCCTGGACCAGCACCGAGAGGGTCCTCCACCCGTCCGGATGAGAGCAGAGGTCCTGGACCAGCACCGAGAGGGTCCTCCACCCGTCCGGATGAGAGCAGAGGTCCTGGACCAGCACCGAGAGGGTCCTCCACCCGTCCGGATGAGAGCAGAGGTCCTGGACCAGCACCGAGAGGGTCCTCCACCCGTCCGGATGAGAGCAGAGGTCCTGGACCAGCACCGAGAGGGTCCTCCACCCGTCCGGATGAGAGCAGAGGTCCTGGACCAGCACCCAGAGGGTCCTCAACCCGTCCGGATAAGAGCAGAGGTCCTGGACCAGCACCGAGAGGGTCCTCCACCCGTCCGGATGAGAGCAGAGGTCCTGGACCAGCACCCAGAGGGTCCTCAACCCGTCCGGATGAGAGCAGAGGTCCTGGACCAGCACCGAGAGGGTCCTCCACCCGTCCAGATGAGAGCAGAGGTCCTGGAGGTCCTCTAGTTCTGGATGGCAGGAACATGAATAACAACCAAGTCATATTAGCAGTTGTGGGCTTTATGTCAAAGAAAGCTCTGGAAAGTGTTATTACATAGTTATTACACAATGCCTGTGCACTGCTGTGTCCCTGAGGGGTCCTACTCTGTTGCCCTCCTGTCTCTAATTGTCCTACTCTGGTCTAGACTTGTCACTAAGTCCCTTCCTCTAATTCCTGTCCTTGCCTGAACCCTGTCCTATTGTCTCCGTGTCCTCTGTGTTCCACATACGCTGGCAGCGAGCGGGTCTTGAACCCTCGACCCTGGGCGCCTTAGAGTCCAGCACAAACCAACTGTGCCACCAACGCAAGAACGCAGGGACCTGGTCTCTGAGGGGTTTGTCTTTGTCTTTCTGGGTGTAAAGCTCGAAATAAAGAGTCTGTCCCAGTGTTGAACCCATAACCTTAGTGTCTCTGGACCAGCGTCCCCCCCACTGAGCCATCAGGTCTGACGCGGTCTGCTAGTCTAGTTGTGGATTTGACTTCTTCTTTGTGGGTGTTGGACCTTAAAATGCAGCACCCCTCAATAGTGGAGCCACATCACATGGTATTTATCACTCTAGGATGTCCACCATGGGGGCAAGTCTTGCCGCAACCAGGATTTGAACCCTCAACCTCTGGTTCCAATGGTAGGTTCCTATCCTGGTGAGCTATCCCTCAGGCTGGGACCCCCCCCCCCCTGTCCTGTTATTTGTCTTTCAAACTGCCGGAGACAAGACAGCCTTGGCCGTCTTCAGCCAGACGGGGGAGCCAGTGGTGGATGTGCTAGATCGGATCCACCAGATGTGTCCATGTCTAGGACGTGCCTGGTGGTCTTATCTCGTCTCTGATTGGCTAACCTGTTATCCTTACCCAGCATTCAAAGCTCCATGCAAGCAGCCTGATGTCATCATACTCAGAGTCAGAAGAACCTTCTACCGTAGTGAACAGTGTAGAGGGGAAATAACATGTTAACAACCTCCCTATACTTGCAACAATTAAGAGAATACAAACCACCGTTATTACAACTTCAAATAAAACTGTTGTTACATGTGCAAATAAAATGTTTAGTGCTTTTAAAATGTCTTTTTGTTGTAAGCTTTGTGTCCAGTCCTTAAATGAGAACTTTAACTGCACCACAGACCCTCACTGAGAGCTTTAATAGCAGCACAGACCCTCACTGAGAGCTTTAACAGCACCACAGACCCTCACTGAGAGCTTTAACAGCACCACAGACCCTCACTGAGAGCTTTAACAGGACCACAGACCCTCACTGAGAGCTTTAACAGCACCACAGACCCTCACTGAGAGCCTTTAACAGGACCACAGACCCTCACTGAGAGCTTTAACAGCACCACAGACCCTCACTAAAAGCCTTTAACAGGACCACAGACCCTCACTGAGAGCTTTAACAGCACCACAGACCCTCACTGAGAGCTTTAACAGCAGCACAGACCCTCACTGAGAGCTTTAACAGCACCACAGACCCTCACTGAGAGCTTTAACAGCACCACAGACCCTCACCGAGAGCTTTAACAGCACCAGAGCTGATGCTCCCTTAATGGTAAGTTGAGTTTTTGTGTCTGACCAGAGCTCTTTCCTTATCTCCTCAGTCTGGATGAGCTCCTTTCTGCTGCTGATTTCCATCCTTAGTGGTTTTGTGTACTTGAGAGCATCCAACAGAGAGGGACTGTCCGTCACACAGACCAGCAGAGGAGCATTTTGTTCTGCAGCTCCACTTGTGAGCTCAGAAAAGAGCCAGAAAAACCTTATCTACTGGTTTGTTTTGCCCGTAGTATCTTGGTATCCCATGGTCCTTGGACCTAAGCGGCTCCATTGCGGTCTCATTAAGAGATCTCTCTGTAGAGAGCCTGCAGCTGGAGGCTGAAGGTTTTAATGGAGCTATGCTGATGGACATCAACTACACCATCATTACTAACAAGGTCCAGTCCCACATAGCAGAACCTTTATGTTCTTCACGCCCATCATGGGACGCAGACTTCAGCGTAGGGATCACTTCTGTTGAGAAGGTTTCCGAGCCCGCCCAGAGGAAGTCTTCACCATGACATGGAGTCCTCCAGTCACCTTACACTGTCCATCCAGCCAATAAAATACTGGATCTACCTGAGACCTCTTACCACCTGTACTCAGCATTATGTCTTTCACCTTGTTGACCAGGACAGTGATGCATCTGCAAGTTTCCAGAGAATATTTCCCTTTCCTGCTTCAGGAGGGGGCGGACAGAGATTTCTCTGGACTGCATGCCCTGTAAGAAAGCAGACCTGATGTCCATAGAATGGACTTGCCACTTGTTTTGACATATCACTGCTAATAATAACCTGAGAGACTCAGACGCACAGGTGATCCACGTGGGAATGAAGGAGCTGACAATTTCAGACGACTTCTTTGTTTTCACAATGTTTCCTGCGCTGAAACGAGTGAAGTGGTCGATGATGTGAAGATCCCATAAACCTGGTTCTGACTCATGCAGGTCCATGTCCCCTGTGTCCTTATATTCTGAAGCTAAGGGCGAGCCCACAGCAGGCTTTGGCTTTGTCTTTTTGTACTTCTGGCATACACCACCGTCATATACTATTTGTTGTGTGTTCTTTGTCCTTGTTCCCTGAGCCTCTGTGGTCTGTCTGCAGACACGTGACCAGACGGTCTATGGAGCTTCAGAAGGACTTTGTCTTTCTCATCTGGGGACATATGTTCTGTTACTGTTAGGACTTGTTCTTCAGTTGCACCTTTTCCAGTTTCTCTGTGTCTGATGTCAACACAGTAACGTCCAGAGTAGTGAATCCAAGAGGCCTGGGAACCTCACTGCACTGTCCTCTACCTAACCACCTCAACACGTCTAGTGGGTGTGATCTAGCATTCATTCATTCAGCCATTCATTCATGCCTCTTGGTAATTGATAGACCACACCCACCAATCTCCCCCCCCTAGACCACACCCACCAATCCCCCCCCCTCAGATCACACCAACCAATCCCCCCCACTCCTCATGCTTGAACCTCAACACGTGGGTGTGATCTAGCATTCACCAGGAGGCATGAATGAATGGCTGAATGAATGGATGACGTGTTTATGTGGTTAGGTTCAAGAATGAGGAGTGTGTGTGTGTGTGTGTGTGTGTGTGTGGGGGGGGGGTGTTAGGGTGTATCCACCCCCTGCTCCCCTGTCTGGCTGAAGACGTCCAAGGCGGTCTCCGGCAGTGTGGAGGACAAATAACAGGACAGAGGAATAGGTCAATCCTGAGGAATAGCTCACCGGGATAAGATGCTGCCATGAAGACCAGAGGTTGAGGGTTCAGCTCTGAAGTGGTTTCAGTCATATCTAACAGACCGGTCTTTCTCTGTAAACCTTGGGCCTTTTTACTCAAACAAAGCCCATATTGACAGCGGGGTGCCTCAAGGCTCAATTTTAGGCCCAGTCTTGTTCTCACTGTATTTGCTTCGCTGGGATCAATCTTCCTAAAATACAACATTTCCTTTCACTGCTTTGCAGATGACGTCCAGATTTACCTGCCTTTGAATACCAAAACAAACTCAGTTGAAGCTCTGAGAAAATGTCTACATGACATAAAAGACTGGATGTCACTGAATTTTTTAAACTTAAATGATAGGAAAACGGAAGTTGTAATTTTTGGAGAGCCCGATGTCTTTGGTTTTGACAGAGCTCTTGGTCCAATATTCTCAAACTGCTGCCCATTTGTAAAGAGTCTTGGTGTTTTTATTGACAGTTCTTTTAAACTCGATAAACAGATCAGTTCAGTGGTAAAAACAAGCTTCTTTCAGCTCAGACTTCTTAGGAAGGTCAAGCCTTACCTGCCCCTTAGCCAATTGGAAACAGTTGTGCATGCTTTGATTACAAATCGCCTGGACTACTGTAACTCACTGTACTACGGCCTTGATCAATCTTCAGTGCGCCGATTACAGTTAGTTCAAAATGCGGCTGCACGCCTGCTGACAGGGAAAAGGCGCAGTGACCACATCACCCCTGTACTGTCGGCTCTCCACTGGCTGCCTGTTGTTTTTAGAATCCATTTTAAGATCTTATCGTTTGTTTTAAATCTCTTAACGGGCTGGCACCATCATACTTATCTGATATGCTGATTTTGCACCCTCCAGTCAGAGCACTCAGGTCCGGGACCAGGTGCTTTTAGACTGTCCCAGAACCAGACTGAGACCCAGAGGGGACAGAGCTTTCTCGGTGGCAGGTCCTAAGCTCTGGAACGCTCTCCCTCTCAACATTAGAGCAGCTTCCTCTATTGAGAGTTTTAAATCCCTTTTAAAAACTCATCTTTTTGCTTTTAACACAAGCTGAGCTGTGACATTTTGTTATTGATTTGAGCTTTTTTTCTGTTGTCTGTTTTTATTGTTTTTGGCATGTTTTGTTTTAGATGGTTTTTCCAGTTATTTATGATGCTTTTATCTTGTGTTGTTGTCTATAACTGTACAGCACTTTGGGGCAGTAGTGACTGTTTGTAAGTGTGCTATAGAAATAAACTTTGACCTTGACCTTGACCTTCAAATCCTGCCCCAGGCAAGACTTGAACGACTATGAAATGGCTTTCCTCAGTGATGTCACAAATATAATGTCCAACCAGGACGTGTCCCCATGGTGGTCAGCTCAGAGTGATAAATACCATGTGATGTGTCCAGGAGGTTGGGGGTTCAACTCTCTTGAAGGGTGCTACATTTTAAGGTCCAACACCCACAAAGAAGAATTCAAGTTCACACCTAGACTAGCAGATTGTGTAAGACCTGATGGCTCAGTTGGGGGGACGCTGGTCCAGATACACTAAGGTTATGGGTTCAGGACAAAGTCTTTATTTAGATCTTTACACCCAGAAAGACAAAAACAAACCCCCCAGAGACCGGGTCCCTGCACTCTCAGCACTGCTGGGTCCAACATGGACCGATCCATCCCTGGGTTGGTCTGACCCAGCAGGGTTGGGTTCTGGATCTGACCGGGTTATATTTTCTACCCAATAATTGGTTAAAATGACTTAAATGGGTTTTTTCCACTTAATGTGTTGATGAAATAATCAAGAACATCAAAGCATTTTGTTTTTATTGCTTCAAGACAACCAAAATTAAACATTACAATTAATTTCACTTCACATTAAAAGTAGAATAAAAGTAATTTTACATTTTTAGATATAAAACATGTGATGTGTCCCTAAACGTTCTTAAACGTCATGCATTGAACTTTCAAACAGACTTTTACATTTTAAAATGCCCAAAAAAATCCCTTTTTCTGGGATTTGGGGTTATTATATGTCTCTGGTGCTTCCACACGCACACGCACACACGCACACACACGCACACACGCACACACACGCACACACACGCACACACACACGCACACGGTAAAAAAAAAAACATCCATGGTTTTTTGAGTGAGATCCGGGTTCTGAATGTCCTCTGATCCGGGTTCTGAATGTCC